>ML841436.1:25638-40673 GCA_009831015.1 Picea engelmannii | reverse complement strand
AATATCTTCATATTCTTTCAATAATTTATTATGCATTGATTTAAATAGCTTTAGTCTTTTTTATCAATACATGGTTAATTATTATTATTTATATATTAATTTTTCCAATCTTTAAGAGTTTATTATCCAAAACAATTCTTCCAAGACTACAATATAAGCATGTGATTTTGAGAAAGAATATATGAAATTGATTCATGTTTGGATTTAGACCTGTGTGATACTTATTCCATTTCATTCTTTCATTATTGTTATATTATGAAAATGTTATAACGGTTGATTTTAGCTTTAGCTTGTCAATCATATGGTGTTTTCATACTGTTAAATGTTATATGCTGCCCATAATTTGTTATTCCATTTTTTATGTGTGATCAATCAATCATTTGATTATTATGGAATTTATTTCTAATGTTACATGATGGATAATATCAATACCCAGAATTGAGTTTTCTTTCATTCTTAAATATTGATTATCTTAAGATCACACAATTTTTAATTAGTTGTCTTCCTGTTGTTTTTAATTTACTCGAATATCAAATACTTCTTTGAATGTATTCTGGAAGTGCTAGTATTGTTTTGTTATAGGTTTCCCTTAACAACAGTACATGCAGGAGCTCATACAACATAGAAAGATAAATACCAGTTTCGTTGATTAGCAATAGGTTATTATGTGTGTTATTTAGTTAAGTTGTTTATGAATGAAACAATGAATATATGGTTCATCTTTGACTATCCACATGTTCATGTTTCATTAACTTTTTTGCAAGATTCTTTAAATTTATAAAAGAAAAACAATAAATATTTTTATGTGCTTTCTTTATCTGCTTCCTAGAAGAAAACATTTTTCCATTGATTTTCATAAGTTTTGATTAAAACTTGTATCTTGTAAATCATGTAAATAAACGAGACTTGTATATCTTCTTCTTAAGCACAACTACTATAGTTACATTTGAACATATGTACATATATATAGTATGTTTAGTAATTAGTTAGTTATTTCATCTCTTTTATTTATTTTATTTGTTTCTTCTAGGACTTTAAGATTGGCCAACGGAGCCATTAAACCTGTTAGAACAATTTATACCAAACAACTTGGGTTAATTAGACAACCCCGGACCAGACTCGTTCTTCCAGTTGACGGACGGTCAATTTCGCTTGTCAACATGGTCGCAGTTTGTGGCCACATCAAGGGAGGAGCTTAGCGTCGAGAGAGAAGGTCATTGGAGTAAGAGTTAAAAGTGCTAAGGAGAGGGTCCGCAGGTTCCACGTAGAGGGTACTGAGGAAGAAAACAAAAGGGCTTGTGTCAAATTGAAATCGGTTCCATCTGAAGCCAATGAGTCATTCGACTTGACGATTTGAATGATCCTATACCAGGAGGTCGTGCTAGCCCCGAAGGAGTGAAAACAAAAGGAGGAAGGTGGGGGGTTGTCACCAAGAGTGGTATTAGAGATCAGTTATTAGATCTTGATTCATCTGCAGAGTGTGAGAGAGGGGAGATGAATGAGATAGTCTAATACTAGGCATGGTATCAAAGCACAACTCCATCTATAGATTTCAGGTGAAATAGAAGTTGAATATACTCTTAGTTGTAGAGTGAGCAACAGACTTTTCAGGAGGGTAGGTAGAAGGTGAAGATGTCCATTGACGGTCATAAGCATGATTGAGGAGAAGTCCATTTGTAGAAGAGAAAGGTGGAGATGGACAAAGAGCTCAGTGAAATTCGAGTGCAGATGGAGGAGATAACATTTAAGATGCAGGAGGAGTCAAAGTTACACTACAGGTATGAATGGCCTTTGAAGAGGAAAATGACATGGCATGTTTAGAATTTGTTGGCGAGGAGGTAGAAATATGTGATAAATAGGTGGTTGAGCCATGTTGAAAACCTCGATCATGAGGGAAAGAGATATGGAAAGAGTCTCATATATTTCCAGGTGGGAAACAAGAAGGGATCAATGGATCTCAAATACTTCCAGGTAGGAAAAAGAGACATCCCAGATTGCAAGGTGGGAAAGGGATAAGAGGTGAGCTCAACTGAGAGTTCATTGATAGATGAGGAGGAAGAAGAGAAACCTCGCTCAAATGGAAATTCATGTAGAACTATGAGTCGTTTGAATGAAGATGACGACAAGTTATAAACTTTCCTCATAGTGAAGGAGGAGGATCAGTGGGACGTTCTCATCATTGGAGGAGTTGAGATATTGCTACCAAGAAGTTGAGGAGAGGCTAGAACAGATGTTGCAGAAGTGACAGGGAGACAACAAGCAAAGGCTGTCAAGGAGGAGAAGGAACAAATACCGATGTCCATCCTGACGGAAGGAGAAGAGGATTCATCATAATCGCTCAATGTTTTCAGACAGGAAGTTGAATAGGAGATGACTATAGTACTGGGGTCTGCAGCAAAAGAGGAAGCAGACAAGATAGATTTTGTTGATATGTGTGAAGAATTAAAATCTATTGAAAGGAGATTGGTAGTGCAAGGAATGCACACCCAATAGGCTAGGTTGGAGGCATATGAAGGACCACACCAGCATGAGGAGAAAATAGAGGAAACTAGAATGGGAGCAACTGAAGAACTGGCAGGAGAGAATATGTCAGGAGTAGTGGTAGCTGAGGAGAAGTTCAATGATGAGGAGTTTGCAGGCATGAACATTGCAATAGAGTAGCTAGTTAAAGATACAAAGGGAGAATATGTCTTGGGAAATCAGTGTGATTCTCCCATCAACAACAAGAGAGTGTAGCGATATAGTTTGCAATAGAAGAACCAACAGATAGAGAAGTTAGGATGAGGTGATCAAAGCGATAAGAAAGTTGATGTCAGAGTCAACAAAGGAAATGGTCAGTAAGAGGAATATGGATGAAATGAATCCTACACGAGCAGTGGGGATGATGCAGGAGTAGTAGTGGTGAAGAAAAGGAGCTAAGAGACAGTGCCAAGAGAAAGTTTGTGATCCAGGTGGATTTCAGTCATGATGGAGAGCTCATGATTTTTTCCAGGATGAAGTATGATGTAGGAGCAAAACTCCATCTCAGCATGCGCCAACTAATCAACACGCATGGTGTGCATTCAAGGAAGCAGAGGCACCTCCCTCTCATTTTTCCTCGAGAATCCAAGGCGTGATACAAGAATTAATTGAAGACAATATGGAAGGAGAAAAATCGTGCTTTCACACAAGCTACAGATAAGGTCGACATTAATAAGATGATGGAAAAATAGATCAACGTCCGATTTGGAGTATAATTTCCATCATTGTAATTTTCCCTTCCGATGCGCATTAGGGATGGCGATTTGACACCATTAGTTAGCTTGCAAGGGAAGCTCATTTGAGTCCTTCTTGTATAAATATTTGTATTGTATGCCTGATAGAGGTTAGATGACAAGCTGCTGAAGCCATATGAAAATCATTTTTAGCCAAATTATGAAGTTGATGAGAGACAAGACTCAATTGCAGCTCAGACTCCACCATTGTAAATTGGCATTCCAAAGTTAATAGAAAATGACATCTTTTCATGTTTTATCTTTCTATGTAATGGGTGTTGTGTTATGAATGTCTTTTACATGTTTGAGAATTATAGATGAATGTTTGAAATCATCTGCAGGGATAGAGATATTGTTGTTTATCCGTGAGTATGTTGAGTGAGGTTTGGTTCTCTAGGATAAGTGCAAGGAGTGCACGACATAGAGAGGAAAATTTGTAAGCCAACACAAGGAGTGTGGGTCTGAACTCAGTGGAGTCAGAAGAGAAGCTGATAGGAGGGCACACCAGATTAATTTACAGACTCAGGGAGAAATTTCAAGGTAGTTAAGTCCCTTGAAAGTAAAGACTATGTGGAGAGATGCACAACTCAAAGTTACTGAAAAATATGGAATGCTCTACCAGGAGGGACACGAGCTTGCATAAGCATACCCAGAAACTACCCAGGAACATTCTGGTGAAGGACGTCTTTGCAAGAAGTGTAATGACAAAGGAAAGGAGATTCCTCAAACCTTTCCATAAGGCCAAGAGAGAATTCATCTAAGAATTGAGCCAAGTGCAAGGAGCACACCTAATGTGTTGAGAGTTCACCTTATAAGCTCAGGAAGCAGAGCAAGAAACTGTCAGATGGGCATGAAACTTGCAAAGGAACTTGGAACCTTAGAGTTTTCCAGGTCGAGCAAAGTCTAAGGAGAGTTGCACAGATTCTGCAAGGAGTGCATATAAATTTCGATAACATCCTATGTCTCGAGAGAAGAAATTGCACTAAGTGTGCAAAGGAGTCGAGGACCAACTGAAGTCTCAAAGAAAAAGAAGTCATCCATCATTGAAAAGGAGATATGTGGCATAAGATTGAGAGGTTCAAGAAGAAGAACTCCATAAGGTTTGTCGAGAGCAAGTAGAGGATCTTCGTGAAGTTATGAAGAATGATTTCAATCCAAGCCATTGAATATAGAAGGGAACGTCGCAAAGTATCAACACATCATTGATTCACAATCGAAAGAAGTAGAGATGAGAGGAGATAGTACTCACGAAGTATGAACTCATGATTTGATCACAACCATTGATCGCGAGAAGAGATAGGACCGTTCATCTGGTCCTGAAGCATTCTTTGATTTGAAATTCAAGAAGAGGAGGAAGAATTTTGTGAAAGTCCTGAAGTGCAGTGTCACGAAGGGAGTTGGACCACAATCATAGTCTCTGGTCACATCAATGGAGGCGCTTAGCATTGAGAGATTAGGACATTGGCATAAGAGTTAAAAGTAATAAGGAGAGGGTCCACAGGTGCCACATAGAGGGTACTGAGGAAGAAGAAAAAAATGTCCTCTGTCAAATCAAAATCGGTTCCATCCAGAGCCGATGAGTCATTCAACTTGATGATTTGAACAATCCTAGACCGAGAGGTCGTGCCAGCCCCGAAGGGGTGAAAAAAAGGAGGAAGGGTGGGGGAGTCTTCTTTATGACTCGGAGTTGGAGAAAGCTCAGGAAGGATAGGGTCTTCGCAGTTGTCGGAGAAAAGCACAGAAGGTTGGTGCCTTGAGGCATTGAAAGGAGGCATAGCAAGTTTGCGTTGCAGGCGGGTAAGTTCTACAGAGGAATACTTGGTTAAATTCGCAGGAATTGTCCAGGAATAAATGGACAGACGAAATTATTTGAGAAGAATTCGCGAAGTCACAAGATCCGTCATATATTGTAGAGACGCAGATACATTATGGCAAGCTTTCCTCAAGCGTAAGCTCAGAAGAAATCAGGGCCGTAGGATCCAAGTCATCCAGGGCCATTGGATCGCTCACAAAATCGCATTTTGAGGTTTCGTGAGTTGAAGGGTTGAAGGTTTTTCATTAAGGTTCACGAAGTCCCAAGAGGCAAGTAGCGAGTGGAAATTGGATCAGAGCCATCCATCTGGGAAGGATAGGTGGCAGAGATCTAGAGATCTTGTGAACTCATAGGTTCGCAAGGTGAGAGCCCAAAGGTTGGGTACTCTAGGTTGTGAAAGGTGAAGTACGAATATAGCACGAGGGACATGTGGAAAAATCATGAGGTGGGCCCGTGGAAGAGACGGGTGGACACGTGTAATATTTTGAAAGAAGTCAACACCCCGTTGACCTCTCGTGACTCAGGGATTCACGAGACAAGATCCAGGAGTTTGACATCGAACTTCATGAAGTGACTAGAAGCGAAAAGTGTTAGAGTTAGCCTAGCCGATGGTCATGCGCGAAGGGCGTGGACACAAGGGAGCTATACCTGTATCAGCACTTCGGGTATCGCGGAATTGAGGAGGAAGAGTCGAGAGCCTAGACTCATGAACCCGCGAAGTTGCAAAGTTATGACAAGGGAATTTAGGTAAGACCTTGGTCATAACATTGTGGTCATTAGGGGGTAAAGGGGCTCGTGCCTAGTGTTATTCGTATAGGGGAGCCTCTCGAAAGGACCTGTGGATCGATAAATTGCAGATTATAGAAGGGAATCTGAAAGAGATGATTCGACTCAGTAGAAAGAAAGAATGATCCTGTGAAGTGGACGTCGACTGGAGGGCCGAGTAGGTCTACGTCTGCACCATCTTCTTTGAAAAATCCATTGATAAGAACTGAAGGGTGGATTCCATGATAGAATAATACCAATCCATTATAAATAATGATGTATGGGAAATAGTTCCTAGACCAAAGAACAAAGATGTGGTATCTTCCAAATGGATGTATAAGATAAAGCATACTCTAGATGGAAGTATTGAAAAATATAAACCAAGATTTGTAGATTGTGGCTTTTCTCAAAAGGAAGGCATTGATTATGAACATATGTTTTCTCATGTAGCTAGACACACTTCTATTAGAACCATCATAGCTCTTACACACAAAATGAAGTGGAAGTTACACCAGATGGATGTGAAAACAACCTTATTAAATGGTGTTATTGAAGAAGAAGTGTATATAGAACAACCACACAGGTTTGAAGTTGAAGATAGAAAGACTCATGTATGCATGTTGAAGAAATATTTTTACAGGTTGAAACAAGATTCTAGAGCTTGGTATGGAAGAATTGATAGTTTCCTGAAGAGATTGGGATTTACCAAGAGTAACAATCATTCTAACCTTTACTTCAAGGTTATGAATTATGATCCAGTTATATTATTTCTATATGTGGATGAATTATTCTTAATAGGAGAGTAAAATTTCATCCCAGATTATAAGAAGAAGCTCATTGTAGAATTTGAGATGAAAAACCAAGGCCTGATGCATTATTTCTTAGGTCTTGAAGTTTGGTAGAGACCAGAGAAAATTTTCCTGAAGAAATGGAAGTATGTAGTTGAAATATTGAAGAAGTTTGACATGTTGGAATGCAAAGCCATGAACACACCCATGGAAATAAAGATGAAGCTCCTGGTTGAAACTTCATTAGAATTAGTTGATGTTACTCTATAAAAAAATATTATTGGTTTTTTTATGTATCTGATGAATACTAGGCCCGATATATTATTTGTTGTTAACACCATGAGTCATTATCTGGTAGATCCTAGACATGTTCACCTTGTAGTTTCAAATCATGTGATGAGATACCTTAAGGGTACATTGGAGTTTCATCTCTATTATACTAGAGATCATGTCTTCAGGCTAGTTCGTTATACTGATTCAAATTGGGCTGGACTATTTTTGATAGAAAGAGCACTTCTAGATGTTGTTTCATTCTGGGGTCAACCATGAATTCATGGCAGAGAAGGAAGCAATTGAGTATTTTTATCATCACGACAGAAGTAGAATACATTACTGCATGTTCTACCAGTTGTGAATTCATATGGATTCAGAGGTTGTTGAAATTTCTATTCGATTTGGATATGGAATCCACCATGATTCTATGTGATAACCAGAGTTTCATAAAGATGACAGAGAACCCAATTTTCCATGATAATTCAAAGCACATAGAAATTCCATATCATTACATTCGTGATATGGTGCAGAGAGGAGTTGTAAAGCTCCAATATGTTGGTACAGATGAGTAGGTTAGTTATTATTTGACCAAGCCTTTATCTTGTGTAAATTTTGAATACTTTTGAGACAACATTGGTATAGTCCAAAAGGACCTATCCCAAAAGGTGGAGTGATGATGATGATACTATGGTATTCTGACGAACAACGGGTAGCTTAATTAGGATTTTATATCCTAGGGGACTGATCATCCCTGGATAGATCCCAAAGGTCCTGTAATGATGGCCTGTTGCATGTATATGCTAGTTGTGGTCAGTATTGGTAGATCCATTAGGATTTTATATCCTAGGGAATATTTCGATTCTTGGGCATATCCCTGAGGTCTGGTAAGTACAGTTTCTCACAATACCATGTGGTAGCTCTATTAGGATTTTATATACTAGGGAATCTTATGATTTTTGGGCATATCCTCCAGGTCCGATAAGTACAATTTGGGAGAGTAACACAAAATGTTGTTGTTTCACCTCCCTCATTTTGTTTCTATATGTTGATGATGTTGTATCAACCTTGTACTATTGTTGATGATGTTATATCATCCTCATGTTGATGATGATGGTGTACCATACTTGAGTTGGTGATGTTGTTTCTTTAGTGTTATACTAATTGATGTTGATGTTTTATCTTCATACAAATGATGGTGATTATGGTACTCAACTCCATGGCGTGAACGAAGATGATATTTCCGATGAGAAAAACATCCGATGATTTATAGATATGCCAGTCAGTGTTCCAGATGTTGATGATGGTGTTTCCCTCTTTCTCTCTCCTGATGAGGTTGTATTGGGTTATTTCAGTATAATACCCTTCTCGTTAAGGGGGAGTGTTGAAATATTATAAATTCAAGGAATATCCTAATTATAATTTAGTTATTATCTTATAGATAAAATCCCCTTTTGTGAATTGATCATGTTGGGACTTATGTATGACCAAATCCCCTTTTGTGGATTGGTCAAACCGTAGTTATGTGGTGGTGTTTGTAAAGTCAACCATACTTGATGAAGAGACATGATGCAGGAGCATCGCTCACTCCATCAAGCGAGCCAGCGCGTGGAAAGAAGAGACAGCTGGACAGCGCCAGCATTCAAATTTTGGAACCATTGTAATATGGCTGCGCCAAACATTAATACGTTGATGTGATGAAGCGCATTTGTACATGTAACGGACCTTGAGCAGATAAGCTCTCGTCCTTAGGTAGTTGAGGCATTTACTAGATTTAATGCAGTTAGATAGGATAATTAAGTCTAGATTAGACAGTTTTACTTTAGAGAGGGAAAACGGAATATAGACACCCTCCCTTGTATCATTGTATTATCATCAAGCATTAGCAAGAAGGAGAGCGCAAAGAAGAGAGTCTGTGAAGAAACCTCCATGTACAGTTATTGAATTAATAAGAAGAGCTTTGATTCAATTCCATGGACGTGTTTGATCTCTGTGTGTTGTTAGTACTGTTCTTGTGCATGTTTACTTCTTTCTATGCTTATCTTTTATATGCTACATATGTGATTGCATATCAGGTTAGAAACTTGAGAGAATGAGTTTCAAATGTTTCTCTGCTTAGGCCAGGAGATTCCTGCATCGAGTGCAGTTGAATACCTCCGCATAGAGTGCGTCGAGGAGGTTAAGTAGTTGAAACTTTGTTCTCATTTCGTTCAGAGTTGATTAGAGTTATTCGAGCCGTGCAGGCGAGTGCAGGATGAATTTTAGTCTCAGTAGCAAGTATGAGAAGGGGAAGGTCGAAACCATTGCGAGCGTGAATGCGCAAGGGCTAGAAGACTTAATCACTTTCGGAGGTGATCGAAGGCCGAGCACAGGGAGCATGTTCGAGAAATTATTGAAGGAGTCCGAGTTGGTAAAAGCTCAGGAGAGATAGTTCCTTTGGTACGTTGTGAATTGACCCAGCAGAGGTCGCACAGGACGAAGGTGGCAGAGCATAGATCTCTTCATAGAGGAAGAGAATCGGCGGCTTGGAATCGTCGTGCAGGCTCACGAAGCCCCATGGATCCTTGGATCTGGGAGAAGGAGCGAGATGGTTAACCCTCAGGCGTAGGGAGAATCATTTGCTGTTTCACATCGGCGAATCAGAGTTGACGAGTGCAAAGGTTTCATGCACGTCGAAGTCGCGACGCGCGATTTCCCGATTTAGTGGGACCCGGGAGCCTTAGTGGAGGACAGGTGGCCTCACATCGGGGATCGACACTTCGACACTCGGGGATTGGAAATACAAGGACTCGGCATCGCGAATAGCGATACCCCAAGGTTGACCGTTGACCATTGGGGGTCGGAGTTTCGGCAGTTGAGTGATGGGGAGCAGTGTCACGAATCTCACGATATCGCGAGACCCGATCTCCCGATTACCGAAGGGAGGATCACGTGGAATTATAACTGTGGGTAGAAGACTCCCGAGGGAGTTAGAAGGGCTTGGGCTCTTCGGGCCGAGGGTTGTGAAGGTCCTGGTGGTGCGACTGTGCCGTCGAGGGTGCGGGTTGCGTCAGAGTGGTATCAGAGCCCTGAATTCTTGTCCGTATATTGCAGGCGAGAGAAGGGAAGGAGAAAAAGGAAAGCACTCTGATACTCACGACTTGCGTCAGAGTGGTATCAGAGCCCAGAAAGGGTAGGAAGTTCTCTTTGTTCAGGTAGCAGAGAAGAACAGGTACATAATGCCGCCTAGAAGAGAGAGGCAGTCACCTGACCGTGAGGACAGGGATGCCCGAAGGAGAGGCAGGCATCCAGGAAATCCTGAAATGGAGCGACAGATACGAGATCTCAGGGCGAGACTCGAAGATATGGAGACCACCCAGAGGCGTGGAGTCGACGCAGGAGAGTTCAGTGATCCTGAGGTTGAGGAGGAGGCTGGACATAATGAAGGGGAGGTCTCAGCAGAGGATGCTGCAACCGAGAGGTTGATCAAAGCCATTTTGAGGATGAGCTTGAAGACGAAGATGGACATTCCCGTCTATGAGGGAAGTCTAAATGCTGAGGAGTTGCTGGATTGGATCCGAGCGCTCGACACCTACTTCGATTATGAGGATATCTAAGAGGACAAGAAGGTGAGACATGTTGTCACCAAACTGAAGGGACATGCCGCCTTATGGTGGGACGAGCTGCAGGCGGACAGGCGTTCAAAAGGAAAACAGAAGATCAAGAGATGGGATCAGATGATCGCCAAGATGAAGGCAAAGTTCATTCCGAGGGACTACCAGATCACTCTGTTCAGGCGCATGCAGAACCTGAGATAGAAGTTGATGACGGTGAAGGAGTACACCGAAGAGTTTTACAGGCTCAATATTCAAGCTGGTCATCAGGAGAGTGATGACGAAAAGGTGGCGAGGTATCTGAATGGTCTCAGGTATGACATTCAGGATGAATTAAGCATGGTTACCATCCGCACTGTTGAGGATGCGTACCAAATGGCTCTGAAAGCCGAAGAAAAGCTGAGCCACAAGCATGGACAGCGAGGGAGAGGCAGAAGCCAGCCACAAGGCAAAGATGTTTCCCAAGAACGAACTCAAAAGCCCAAGGAGGATTGGAAGAATCCATAGGGAAGAGCTGAAGGAGGTGGAACCTCACAGCAGAGGCAACAAAATCCTGAGCTGAGGAGGCAGCAAGATGATCAGCAAGGGGGATATGCTGACGCGAATACGTTTCCTCGTACCCGAGGTAGAGGAAGAGGTCGAGGAGGAATTATCACATGTTTCACGTGTGGTAAGGATGGTCATAAAGCCATTGATTGTCCAGAAAGGAAGATGGACGAAGGAAGAGCTCACATCACTGAGGCACAGAGACGCGATGTTGGGGCAGAAGATGCTGACAGCGGAAGGTCGCTTGGAATGCATAAGGTCCTTTTGAAACCCGAGAAAGAGGTGGACACAGCTCAGAGGTGCCGACTGTTCCGGACGACTTGCAAGACCCAGGGCTGGAAATGCAAGGTCATAGTGGACAGTGGGAGCACAGATAATCTTGTTTCGACCGAGATGGTGGAGAAATTGGAGCTGAATACGTGCAAACACCCGAGTCCTTACAAAGTGACGTGGCTGCAGAAAGGACACCAGGTACGTGTTACAAAACAATGCTTGGTAAATTTTAAAATGGGTGATTATAGGGATGAAATTCTGTGTGATGTCATTCCCATGGATGTCTGTCATGTTTTATTGGGGAGACCATGGCAGTTTGATAGACATGTTGTTCATGATGGGAGAATGAACACATACACCTTGGAGAAGGATGGGAAATCACACACGTTGCTGTCGATGAAAGATAAAGAAGAAAAACCAGAAGTTAGCAGCACGATACTTCTCATGAGTGGGAAGGAGCTTCTCACATGGCTGGAGAAGGATGAAGATCCACAATTCTTTGTTGTCAGGAAGTCGAGGGTTGTTCTGACAAACACAAGAGTGGACGACTTGCCAGAGGAGATTCAACAACTACTGGGAGAGTTTGCTGACATCATTGTGGACGAACTACTTCGTTCGTTGCCACCGATGAGGAGTGTGAGTCACCACATTGACCTCATTCCCGGAGCAAGTTTTCCAAATAAGCCAGCGTACAGGTTGACACCTCAAGAGAATGAGGAAGTCAAAAGGTAGGTTCAGGATCTGCATGATAAAGGACTAGTGAGGGAGAGTCTTAGTCCATGTTCTTTTCCGACAGTACTGAGCCCAAAGAAGGATGGAGGCTGGAGGATGTGTACAGACTCCAGGGCCATAAATAAGATCACCATTAGGTATAGGTTTCCATTGCCGAGGATGGATGACTTGATGGATTGCCTAAGTGGGGAAAATTATTTTTCGAAGATAGACCTTAAGAGCGGATATCATCAGATCCGGATGAGAGAGGGAGATGAGTGGAAAACAACATTCAAGACAAACGAGGGTTTGTACGAATGGCTGGTCATGCCGTTTGGCTTGACAAATGCACCAAGAACTTTTATGAGTCTAATGAATGAAGTCCTACGGGAATTCATTGGCAAATTTGTGGTGGTGTACCTGGATGATATACTGATTTTCAGTAAAACCAGGGAAGAACACTTAAGGCATTTGTCCATAGTGATGAGAAGACTGCAACAGGAGAAACTGCTGATCAATTTGAAGAAGTGTTCCTTCATGCAGACATAACTCATTTATTTGGGTTTTGTAATCTTGGCAAATGAGTTGAAGATGGATCCTGAGAAGCTGAATGTAATCAGGAATTGGCCATCGCCGAGAAATGTTTTTGAGGTAAGGAGATTTCACGGGTTGGCAAGCTTCTATCGGAAATTCATTAGAAATTTCAGCGAAATCAGTGCTGCAATGATGGATACGGTCAGGAAGCGGCATAAAGTTTTCCAGTGGACAGCTGAGGCTGAAAAGAGCTTCAATTTTTTGAAGCGGAAGATTACTGAGCAGCCAGTGTTAGTGCTGCCTGACTTTCAGAAAACCTTCCAGGTGAAGTGTGATGCCAGTGGGTATGTTGTTGGAGGGGTTTTGAGTCAGGATGACCAACCTATTGCATATTACAGCGAGAAGCTGGATGATGCGAAGTTTAAATACTCCACATACGACAAAGAATTCTATGCCATCATCCAGGCACTGAAGAAGTGGAGGCATTATCTCATGCCCAAAGAATTTGTGTTGTACAGTGATAATCATGCACTGCAATTCGTGAGTCAGCAAGAGAAGCTGAATCAGAAGCATGCAAAGTGGGTAGAGTACATGCAAAATTTTACATTTGTAATCAAGCACATTTCAGGGACTGCAAACAAGGTAGCTGATGCCTTGAGCAGGAAGTACTTGCTGCTGCAGGAGTTCAGGGTCAAGACTTTGGGTTTTGAAAACCTGAAAGATATGTATGCAGGTGACGCAGATTTTGGCGAGGCGTACGAGGCGGCCGAGAATCCAGTTCTCAGGTATAGGAGTCCATGGATTGACTACCTGATCCAGGATGGATTTCTTTTTAAAAGAAACCAATTGTGCATTCCAGATTTCTCTATGAGAGAGAATTTGGTGAAGGAAAAACATAGCGGTGGACTAGCAGGTCATTTCGGACATGACAAAACATTCGCCAAGCTGAGCGAGTCGTATTTTTGGCTAGGTATGCATGCAGATACAAAGCGGTATGTTGACAGATGTCGAATATGTCAACATGCTAAGGGCCGAAAACAGAACACAGGGTTCTATCAGCCGTTACCCATACCTGAAAGACCATGGGAAGCCATTAGCATGGACTTTGTGTTGGGATTACCGAGAACTCAGCGAGGGGTTGATTCCATTTTTGTTGTGGTGGACAGGTTTTCGAAGATGGCACATTTCATCCCGTGTCATAAGACAAGCGATGCCACACACATCGCGAATTTTTTTTTCAAAGAGATCGTGCGATTGCATGGATTGTCGAGGAGCATAGTCTCGGATTGGGATACCAAGTTCATAGGTCACTTCTGGCGGACGCTATGGAAGAAGCTGGGGACTGAATTGGCCTTCAGTTCTGCTTACCATCCGCAGACAGATGGGTAGACAGAAGTGGTCAACAGAAGCTTGGGGGATCTGTTGAGAAGCCTGGTGACGGAGCATCACACCAGTTGGGATCAGATCTTACCGCAGGCAGAGTTTGCGTACAACGATTCTGTGAATCGGAGTACAGGCAGAAGTTCGTTCCAGATTTTGTATGGGACACAACCGAGAGGAGTGTCTGATCTTAGAGATTCAGAATAGGCTAACACTAGCAGCGTGAGGGCAGAAGAGTTTGCTGAGGCGATGCACGAACTTCACGCAGAGGTGAAGCAGCGACTGCAGAAATTGAATCAGGAATACAAGCGCAGGGCCGACCAAAGAAAGAGGCAGCTTCAGTTTGAAGTTGGGGACATGGTTCTGGCACACTTGAGGAAAGAAAGGTTCCCAAGGGGAACATACAACAATCTCAAGATGAAGAAGATTGGGCCATGCAAAATTCTGAGGAAATTTGGCGAGAATGCATATGAGCTTGAGTTTCCAGAGGGCATCGGGATATCTCTGATTTTCAACATTTCAGATTTATACCCCTACAGGGCTGATAAAACAGAGGATGGAACTCAGGAACCAGTGGTCGACTGGCAGAAGCAATTACCAGGTGCACAGAAACCTCAGATGGAGTGCATACTGGATAAGCGAGCAGGTAAGAAGACCAGGAGGAAACAATATTTTGAATACCTGGTGAAATGGAAAAACCACCCAGTGGAGGATGCCAGCTGGGAGATAGACGCAGTGATTTTGAAACATGGGCAGACTGTGCAGGAGCTCATGAGCAGGATCCCATGAAATCTTTTGAGCCAAGGAGTATGATGCAGGAGCATCGCTCACTCCATCAAGCGAGCCAGCGCGTGGAAAGAAGAGACAGTTGGACAACGCCAGCATTCAAATTTTGGAACCATTGTAATATGGTTGCGCCAAACATTAATACGTTGATGTGATGAAGCACATTTGTACATGTAACAGACCTTGAGCGGATAATCTCTCGTCCTTAGGTAGCTGAGGCATTTACTAGATTTAATGCAGTTAGATAGGATAATTAAGTCTAGATTAGACAGTTTTACTTTAGAGAGGGAAAACGGAATATAGACACCCTCCCTTGTATCAT
>ML841436.1:0-16388 GCA_009831015.1 Picea engelmannii | reverse complement strand
TAAGTGCATACAAGATTCATCAACACATGGAGATCACAATATATTCAAGATGTAGAAGAACAAGCAAAGATCTGACCTTTTTATTATGAGAAATGTAAGATCAATACAATAGATGGCCGATCTGGCATAAACCTCAGATGGTCATACAAGAAATAGATATTAGCTGCTACAAAATGCTCCCGACAATACAAAATAAGCCTCCAAAGGCTAGATATACAATGAAGACTTAATCAAGCAGATCTGAGCCGTACTAATGCTCAACCCCCAAGCTAGAAAGTGCCACATCCTGCTAGAATGTTGAAGCCCTCAATAATTATTCCTTTCTACCAAAAGTGTCCAATCATCCTGAGAAATATGACAAATGATAGATCAAGCAACTGTAAGGACAACCTGGATGTCTAAATTCCCAAATCCACTCTCAAACTCCGTAGATCTGAATTTCCCACTGAATGGGGTGCCCCACTAGATGACTGAAACCCTAGCTGGTTCGTCCCTGATGAAGGAGGCCTCCAAATTCTCTAAAAATCTCTAAGAATATATATTGGGCTATGAGAATCCTATGGGATAAGTTTCGGACTCAGATCTCATGCAGATCTCCCTAGATATGAGTTTTACTGAATTACAGGACATCCCCTATGGCTCCAACACATCCCAATCTGCAGACAAATGTAGAATGATGATAACCCTCTAGAAAATCCCTCAAACTGATGGTCCTTCCCCTGCAAACAAAACCCAACAATCAGAATGGCCCCAGGCCCTCAGGATAAGATGGATCGAACCTCCCTCCAGATGATGGTGCGCCCTTGTCAGAAACACAAGAACAGTATGACTTGCTACCTTCTGAAGTGCTAGATGGAGATGGAATGAGACTAGAATGGTGTGGAGGATTCTTTCATCTACAAGACCAAGCTGTGGAACAAGGTAAGTGGATATTTCACCACTGAGTTTCTCACAAGGGTTTGTATAGAAAAACCCCCAAACTGAATGCTCAAGAGCAATAGCAAATGCTAATCCAAAACTAGAATGAGTAATAGGTGCACCCCAGCCTCTTACCTATAATTTTCCTTCTAATTATCTATTGAGTTAGGTTAAATCCTAGGGTTAATCTTCTATTCTTCTGTTGAGTTATCTTTTACCCCTTTATACTTTTCCTTTCTTATGTCAACTTAAAAATATAACTTTTAACTTCTTGACTTTCCCCCCTTCAGTGTGAGACTATGACCTAGTGGGGGTGCCCAGGCCACTGAGTCTCCTCATCACCTCTTTAAGAGGTGGGGGACATTACAGTCTCCCCTACTTGAAATTTCTTTTCCTCAAGCAATTCCAAACCACGTGCTCCTACTCCCAAGTGGCATCCTCAATGGGTAAATCCTTCTACCTGATCAGATACTCCTTGATGCTTTGGTTTCAAAGCCTCTTCTCTTGGACTTCTAACACCTCCTCTGGAATCAAAACAAGTTGTCCCTCCTCATCCATGGGAGGTAATACCTCAATAGGCTTGACATGGTGACTGAGGAATTTCTTAAGGCATGAGACATGGAAGACATTGTGAATTTCTCTACCCCGTGGAGGCTCCAGCTCATAAGCTACTGCCCCTATCCTCCTGTTGACTCTGTAAAGTCCAAATAAATGTTGCAGTTTCTCCCCTCCGCTTCTTTTAATGGAGGCCTGCCTGTATGGTTGCAACCTCAAATAGACTAAATCACCAACCTCAAAGGTACGATCAACTCTATGCTTGTCTGCTTGGACCTTTTGCTGGTTTTTCTCCCTCTGTAAATGATCCTTCAATTCCCTGAGAATGTCTTGGCTCTGTTGTATCCAATCCTATTCCATCGGAGCCCTGTTGTCACCAAATGCAATCTCCACAAATTATAAAGGATCATAGCTATATAAATCTCTGAAGGGTGACATGCCAATGGACATATGTTTTGTGGTGTTGTAGCAATATTCTCCCAAATGTAACCATCTGACCCATGCTTTCTGTTGTCCTGCTATGTAGTTTCTGAGGTAACCTTCCACCCATTTGTTGACTATCTCAGTCTGACCATACATCTAAGGGTGATAGCTAGTACTAGGATTAAATGTCGTACCCACTAATCTAAACAACTCCTGCCAAAACGTACTCATGAATCTATTGTCCCTATCACTAGTGATGGTTTTGGGTAGGCCGTGTAGTCTGAACACCTCTCTGAAAAATAATTCAGCCACTTGTGTTTCACTGAAGTATGTGGCTATGGGAAAAAAGTGTGCAAAATTCTTCAACCTTTCTACCACCATGAAAATGCAATCTTTCCCCTGTGCTCTGGGGAACCCGGTGATGAAATCCATGGATATACTTTCCCACTTGTGCTCTGGAATAGGTAGGGGATGCAACAACCCTACAGGGTGCATGTGCTCATCCTTGTTTTCTTGGCATGTAGTGCATTATTTGACATGCTTCATCACATCTTCCTTGAGGCCTTTCCATGCAAATATTTCTCTCACCTGCCTGTATGTCTTACTGATGCCCTGATGCCCCGCTACTGGTGAGTTATGACATGCATGCAGGATCTTAGCTTTGAGAGCTGATCCAAGAACTAAAAAGATCCGACCTTTGTAATAGTTGAGGTCATTTATGAGCAAGTTGAGGTCATTTATGAGAAAGTGGAATATGCATTTGGTCCACAAATGATTGAAAGGATTTGGTCCACATGTTGAAGGTGTTCCTCCCAAGTCTTGATATAAATGAGCAAGTCATCAAAGAATACCAACAAGTGTTTCCTCAGCTGTTTGTTGAACACATGGTTCATGCAAGACTAAAATGTGGCTGGGGCATTGGTTAACCCAAAGGGCATCACTAAAAACTCGTAATGGCCATAGTGACACCTAAAGGCTGTTTTTGAGATGTCCTCCTCCCTCATATTGATTTGATGGTAGCCCAAGCAAAGATCAATTTTTGTGAAATATATAGCTCCATGCAGCTCATCCAGCAACTCATCAATCCTGGGTATGGGGTACCTATTTTTGATCATATTTTTATTCAAAGGATGGAAGTCAATGCACATTCTCATCGTTCCATCCTTCTTCTTCACCAAGACTATTAATGAAGCAAATGGGCTTGAACTTGATCTGATGTGTCCCATGTCTAGAAGCTCCTTGATGGCCTTCTCTATCTTGTCTTTATAATTATTGGGATGCCTATAGGGTGTGGTGATAATAGGATTAGCCCCTGCTTCTAGCTCAATGATGTGATCAAACCCCTTGTCTAGTGGCACACTTGGAGGAATTGACCCAAACACTTTCTGGTGCTTGTCAAGGATTCTTTTGATCTCTGGTGTGTAATGCACCTTTCCCTTCTCATCCACCCGTGTTGAGACGTTACATTCCATTGCATATACAATTTCTTCCCTTCTGAAGATGTCTTCCATCCTCTTGGCTGTGACCACTCTGGCAGAGTTACCTATCATGCCTCTGAGCACAACCTTTCATCCTCCTTCCTCCACAAAGGAAATTTCTATGGTCTTGTAATTTGTGGTGATGGGTCCTAAAGTGTTGAGCCAATGCACCCCTAGGATGATGTTGGTATCAGGAAGATCCATCACATACACATTGTGAACTAACTCATGCCTTCACAAGGTGAGTTTCATACCTAGTATGTATCTGTTACAGGGCATAGTACTACCACCTGCTACCTCCACTTTGAATCCTTCAAACTCTACTGTAGGTATGTGCCTCCTCTTCAATAATGTTGCATCAATGAAATTGTGGGAAGCTCCTCCATCAATTAGAACTGACACTCTCTGTCCTTGTAAGACCCCTCTCATCCTGAAGGTGTTGAACTTGGGTACCCTGCTGATAGATGCCAACGTAGCCTTCTCTCCAGCCACACAGTCTAGTTCTAGAACCTCCTCTTTTGCTGCCTCTAACGTTTCAGCCTCCATGTTTTGTATCTGACCATACTCATCCTCTTCTTCTTCATCTAAAGTGACCTCAATGTAATGTACCTGTCCTCATCCCATGCACTTTTGTGAGGGATTTCATGGCTCCTTGCATGTGAAGTAAAGTTGCTTCCTTCTCAGTTCCCTCCTACTGTTGTCATCTATTCTTCCACGACCCTTGTCATAACCCTTAGGGTCACGTCCTCCCTGGTTTATTAGAGGCCTTTGATCTCTTCCACCACTATTAAGAGGTCATCTGGGTATGAATTTTGGTTTAGCAGCTGGACCCAGATCCCTTGTCTTCCAAATGGCTTCCTGTAGGTTGGTAGGCTTGAAGGCCTTAACCCAACCCTTCAAGGGTTCCATAAATCCCTCTGTAAAGAGATTCATGAGCCTAGTTGGGGACATATCTTGCACCATCACTGCCAACCTCTGGAACTCATCAATGTATGCCTCAACCATACCTGTTTGCTTGAGTTGGGTGAGCTCCCGAAAATGTAACTCAGGATCTCCTAGATCAAATCTATCAATGAGCCTCTGAGTGAATTCTGTATAGGATACAATCTGGTTGTGGATGAGTGTGGTGAGCGCATGGTACCACCAATCATGGGCCTTTCCATCCAAGTACATAGTGGAAAACTTGATGGCCTCCATCTCTCTCATGGGGTTAAGCTGCAAGTAAGTATCCAGCTTCTACACCCATGCTTGTGTTGTCATCTTAGTCGTACCATCAAAGTATGGAATCTCTATCTTCCCTACCCTTCGCTCAAACTCAAATCTTCCCTTGTGGTTCATCCTAGGCTAGTTTTTGAACCTGTGTTGACAATAATGATCTAGGGGCGTCTATCTTTGAACTTTCATATCCAAGCTGTAGTATTCCCTAGTACCCCTGGCCAATTGTGCCACAAAATCTTCAACCTGTTCATCCTGCCCTTCCTCATCTGTAAATGTGGACATGTATGGTCTAGGGTTAGCTCTACTACCTGAGTGTTGGCCTAGCGGTTCATCTGTGAACACTAGAACATATGGCCTATGATTGGTCCTGCTACCCATTTGCCCATGGAACGTGCCACCCCCAAGACTTCCTTCAGATCCTGGTGCTTTCTCTGGGTTATATCTGACTTCCTCATGGGTTCCACCAGACCCTCCAGCCTCCTTATTCCCATAAGTATCAAGATCTTTGCCTCGATGGGTTACTTGAATCAAAAGGTCAGTTATCCTAGTTTGGTTCTCATTAATTTTCTGTAGATTCTCATCAACTTTCTTCAAGGTTTTAGAGATTTCAGCCTGTCCCCTTCTATTGGTTTCCTGATACTCATCCAACTGTCGAACCAATGTGCTTTCTGTGTGGTTCATGTTTTGTTGAAACTTACCAAATTCAGTTACTAAGAGAGCCAAGCCCTGAGGCTCATGGTCGTCTCCTGACCCTTCTATTTCTGCCTCTGTTTCACTGTTGTTTTTCTTCCTCCGACCCATAACAATTTCCCTATACTTATGCATGCACCGATCTCTCCACAGGTTTGGAGGATCAAGGCTCTGATACCACTATAATGATCGCAAGAAAAATTCTTTCTTGGAATCACTAACTACTACTAATTTATTGAGTTATTAAATGCATACAAGATTCATGAACACATGGAGATCACAATATATTCAAGATGTAGAAGCACAAGAAAAGATCTGACCCTTTTATTATGAGCAATGTAATATCAATACAATAGATGGTTGATCTAGCATAAACCTCATATGGACGTACAAGCAGTAGATATGAGCTGCTACAAAATGCTCCCGACAATACAAAATAAGCCTCCAAACATTGGATATACAATGAATACTGAATCAAGCAGATCTGAGCCATACTAATGCTCAACCTCCAAGCTGGAAAGTGCCATGTCCTGCTAGAATGCTGAAGCCCACAATAATTCTGCCCTGCTACCAAAAGTGTCCAATCATCCTGAGAAATATTCCAAATGATAGATCGGGCAACTGTAAGGACAACCCAGATGTCCAAATTCCCAACTCCACTCTCAAACTCTGTAGATCTGAATTTCCCACTGAATGGAGTGCCCCACTAGATGACTGAAACCCTAGCTGGTTTGACCCTGATGAAGGGGGCCTCCAAATGCTCTGAAACTCTCCAAGAATATAGATCAGGCTATGAGAATCCCATGGGAGAAGTTTAGGACTCAAATCTCAAGCAAATCTCCCTAGATATGAGTTTTACTGAATTACAGGATGTCCCCTATGGCTCCAATACATCCCAATCTGCAGACAAATGTAGAATGATGATAACCCTCTAGAAAATCCCTCAAATTGATGGTCCTGCCCCTACAAATAAAACACAACTATTGAAATTGCGCCAGGCCCTTGGGATAAGCTGGATCAAACCTCCCTCCAGATGATGGTGCACCCTTGCTGGAAACACAAGAACAATATGACTTACTACCTTCTAAAGCGCTAGATGGATATGGACTGAGACTAGAATGGTGTGGAGGAGTCTTTCATCCCTAAGACCAAGCTGCGAAACAAGGTGAGTGGATATTTCACCACTGAGTTTCTCACAAGGGTTTGTACAGCAAAACCCCCAAACTGAATGCTCAAGAGCAATAGCAAATGCTAATTCAAAACCAGAATGAGTAATAGGTGCACCCTAGTCTCTTACTTATACTTTTCCTTCTAATTCTCTATTGAGTTAGGTTAACTCCCAGGGTTAATCTTCTATTCTTCTGTTGAGTTATCTTTTACTCCTTTATCATTTTCCTTTCTTAGGTCAACTTAAAAATATAACTTTTAACTTCTTGACTTTCCCCCCTTCAATGTGATACTATGAACTAGTGGGGGTTCCTAGGCCACTGAGTCTCCTCATCACCTCTCTAAGAGGTGGGGGACATTACATAGAGGATGAAAGTATAAATAAGATAGCTATGGTCTCATGTAGATCATCCTTTTTGTGGATCGATGGAGAGATTCTTGTGAATATCTTTTGGAGTATTGATGGATATATTCTTGAGAATTATTGGTGTAGATATATTGAGCATCATTGAATATATGTTCCAAGGAAGAGAGTGAGATGAGGATCTCATGGACGCATCAAAGTTTTAGCAATGTCGGAGATCTTGATGGAAAAATTCTCGGAACTTTAGAAACCCTAGTTTTTGAGGTATACGTGGGATGTATGTTCTTATGGTGCATATACATTTAGGTATAGGTGGGTTGTTTGAAGAAAAGGGGCATATGGTGGATAAAATGGTGAAGAATTGTGTTTGAGTTGGTGACAAGCTCTTGGATGATTAGGAAAGATCCAGATATGCATTCTATGGCCTTAGATCTATCACTAAGATAGTGGTATGATTCATTATTGTCTTTATGAATACTATTGTTTGATCTGATGGGAATTCTTAGGGCATTCTTGGTATGGCTTCTATGATGTGGTTTGGTTTGGTTGATTCGGTTGATAGAGTGATCAATACTCTTGTGATTTAGTGGTGACATGATTTCTATGGTATACTAAATTCTTATACATGTTTAAGATAACATTCATATTGATCTATTGTGGAGCATGAGAAAGCTATTGGACATCTTGGAGATGTTGTGACTGGTTGTGGGTTAGTTTATATAGTGGAAGACATAAGAGAAAGTGATTGCAGGTTGTAGAGGATCCGAGCACGTTAAGAAAAGAAAAAATCTAGTTTCTCAGAAGCATACACATGTTTCATTATACACTGGCCACGTGCACATGTGGGTTGTAGTGAGCTAGGGTGCATACACACACAGGCTGCACTACTGACAGGTCATGTACCTATTGATAGATTGATATTCGTTGAGCATTGTTGCCTCATCTCAGTTGGTGTTGAGGGTGTAAGATGAGTCTTGCATTATAGAGCTAGTTCTCTTGTAGATTTGTACTCTATTCATTTGCTGCTGATAAACTGTTGGATCATTGTTCAAAATAAAAAAGAAAAATTGTACATACATCTTGTGTTCTTTGTGTTCCTTGTGGTGATGAATTATTGATGATATATTGCTGATATACGTTCTCATCTAACTAGTTTTAAATGACAACAATGGGTAGTAAATAAATTTTGAGTGTTAACTAAGGATTTTTTGTAAAGAGGTAAGTTTTGGGGAAAAGAGCCCCTCACTCATTCACCCCCCCTCTAAGTGTGGTAGGTGTGTCCAACAATTGGTATCAGAGCCGACCTTCGCTACAATCCTTAACAAGCTTGAAGGAGATCCATAGACACACAAATGGATGATGAAGTTCAAATCCTTGATGAGGAAGACTATTCTACTTGGAGAATAGAGATGAAATTATATTTGAAGACAATGGGAGAAGCTATTTGGAAGGCAACCATTGGTGGATCAGTTCGATTGAAGAACAAGTCAAAGTTTGCAGCTCAAAGGAAAGGAAATAAGAATGATGAATTGGCTCTCAAGACCATTATTAGTGGACTCTCAAGTCCTATCAAAGAGATCATGGGACAATGCACTTCCGCCAAGGATCTATGGATAAAGCTAGAGGAGACATATCAAAGCAAGAAGGAGAAGGAAGAAATTGAATACCACTGCATCAAGATCATCAAAGGTAAAGAATCATCAAAAACTCTTGAATTCATTGTTTCTAAATGTGATTTTGAAAAAATTTCAAGTGAAGATAAAGAATAAAGTAATGATAGCACAAAGGAAGATCTTGAAGATATTTCAAATGAAGGAAAAAAATCACGTGATGGTGTTGGCAAGAAGGAAGATATTCTAGGTAAAGAATCTCCCAAGACTCTTGATTGCAATGATTCAAAGTGTGATGATGTTGAATTTTTCTCAAGTGAAGAGGATGATCTAGAAATAGTTTGTGTAAAGTTTGATGATAGTTATCCCATGGAGAGTATAGAAGAAAATATATTAGAAATTCAAAAGGAAATTGAAGAGGGTTTATACATGTATAGGAGTGATCATTTTTATACACACTATAACTATCTTTTAGATAACACTAAGAATTTTCTTAGGAGGAGTCAAAGTTACATCTTGAAGTTAAAGGGAAAGCTCAAAGAGCAAGAAGAGAGTTCTAAATTAGAAGAAAAGGAAGAAGATATCACAAGACTAAATAATGGAAAAGAAGATATAAATGTAGATGATGATATTAGCAAAAGTTTTGAAACCATTGTCCATGTCAAGACCCAAATCTAAGAATCCAAAATAATAGAGGAACTATTGAAGATTCAAATAAATGAAAAAGAAGAGTCACGTTGTAAGCTAGAAGCTGAAATTGTTGACCTTAGAAAGAAGGAAGAGAAGTCAAGCAAATTCTTGAATAGCTCAAGAATTTTGGATGAGATATTGGAAAGTTAAAGATCACCATGTAATAAATCAGGTCTTGGATACAAAGGAGAAGATACACGTGTTGAATCAATCACCTCAAAGAAGCATGAGGTAAGTCCATAAAAGGAGGAAGACAATGTTGCAAAACAACCATCTACAAAAGGAAAATAAAATTTCAAAAGAACAAAGCAAGGAAGACATCAAGAAGCTATTCTTGGGACACCAAAGCAAACGTATGAAAGTATTTTTCATGGGCATTGTTATTCATGTAATGGATATGGTCACAAATATTTTGAGTGTAGATCTTATGAAAGGAGATATAATGGAAGATTTTATAACATCATGAGGTGTTGGAGATGTGATCAAGTAGGACACATTGGTGTTCACTGTAACACCATGTGATGCCATAGCTGTAGTGGATTTGGCCATAAATCCTAGGAGTGCTGGAACACAAGAAGAAATTCCATGATGAGGACTTCCCATAACATGGATACAAGAAGGAATGAAGTAAGAAATGGAGACATCTTTGAAAATATGGATGCTTAGAGCTCAAGTTCTGAGGAGGAGGGTCATCTACAGAAGTGGGTGAAGAAGACAGATCAACTAGAAAAGAATGAAAGACTGAAGGGAAGCTCATGCAAGAAATTTGTTGAGGCATACAAGGGTGACAGTGGTGACAGTCACATACATACGTTGGCTGACCTTGCATAGGTATCATACACACATGCTCTGTTGTGTAGCAGACTGCATATATGTGGTAAATCCTTGGGAAAAAGGCAATACACATGGGTTGCAACTTGATGTGATGATATAACTCTGTGTTGTAGGGTCTGACATTGTTTATTGTAGGTTCTGGCACTGTTTGTTGCAGGTTTTCATGGTTTTAAGTTAGATCATGCAAGGTTATGATATAAAATAAATATTGGGTGCATGGCACTAACCCATGAGAATGGATTGATGTTGATCAAATGCTCATCTATTGGATTATGTAAAATAATCTGATGGGGTACATGGCTAGTACATAATTGAAGTTTCATTGATATATATTATGATGTATTATTGGAAGCATATGGTATTGTTGGATATCATGGTTCATGCATTTTGCATATGGATGGGCTAGAGACTGAGACATGTAGTTGGTGAGTTGAGTTGATAGTCATGTTGTACATCATTGAGGAGTCTTAGCTTATTAATGCATGGTTGATATACTTTCTTGGTGCAAGTAATGATGCATGATGGTACACTCATGGATGGTATTTGTTTAGCATATTGATAGATGCACATGGTTGGAATAATTAGTAGATGCACATGTTGGCATATTGGTAGATGCACATGTCAGCATAGGGTGGATACATTTCATGGATGATATCTTTTGGCACATTGTTGATGTACATGGTTGATGTACATGGGTGTTCTGCATGGTGGGCACATTTTGGTACATGATGTACTTGGTTGATATATTGTTCATGATTTTCTATTTCATTGATGATATATATTTTGTTTCATGACGTATGGTATGGCACACGTTTGATGCATGCACAGGTCCAAGGATCGTCATATAGTAGCATATTGTTCATCTTATAGAGAATATAGGGGGAGACATTCCATTAGGGGAGTCATTCTTCTTCCCATGATTCTAGGAGGAGATATTTATCAGATTCATACCTAGAAAAGAGCCCTATATTTGAAAAAAGGCACATAGGCATAATTCTAGGAGGAGCGATGGTCACAGGGGGAGTATGTTCGATGTATATTCAGAATTACATCATAGTGATATCCCTTGTTCGAAATGGGATATGTTACTCAGAGGAATATCAAAGGCATTCAGATAGTGGGAGCATCCCCAAGGAGAATGCAAGCAGGGGGAGTAGCCCCAAGAGGAGAATGGCCCTTTTCCATTGATGTCAAAGGGGGAGACTTAATCACATTGATGTGATTGATGTTTATTGATGGGGATAGATAGTCACATTGACTAATTCTGTAGAGAATGCCTTATCTACATGTTGATATCAATAATTTGTGATTGTTGATTGACATCAATGTTGATATTTCCATCAATGCCAAAGGGGGAGATTGTTGGATCATGTTGTCATTGATGCCAGTGGTTTGATTGATTGATGTCAAATGATTAATTGATGTCAATTGATGGATTGTTTGATAGGATTGATTGATTGATGATTGACGAACAATGCAAATGAATTATCCTTGATGAGAATGGTAGATGTCAAAGTGGAAACCAATTGATAAAGATGGATCATTGATATGATTCATAGATGAAGATAGATCAATGAGTTTTCATTGATACATGATGATGCATAGTTTGTTTGATGAAAATATGACTCATTATTGTCTTATCATAATTGTTAAGGTGCACAAATGGATGAAATCCAAAGTGGTCACCTTATGGTGAAAGCCCTCACGGGAAGATGTTTTGTGGTTGAGAGGACCCATGCTTGTATGTGGAATAATGAGATGAAGATAAATGAAGTTGTTGGTGAAACTATCCTAGATGGATAGTACTTGTCATTCCATTTCCGGTGGTATGTGGAATGTCACATAACTCCTCACAGTTTGAGAGTTATGGCCTTATGAAGTTGGAGGACCCCCATATGAAGGCTTGAAGCCCCAAAGGTCAAAGAAGTCAAATTGCTTGAAAAGAAGAAATCATTATTTAAATCATAAAGTAAAGTGACAAAATCAAGATGGATTATTTAAATAATAAAGTAAAGTGACAAAATCAAGATGGATTATTTAAATGATAAAGTAACGTGACAAAATCAAGAAGGGATATTTAAATGATAAAGTATTGGAGAACTTTCTATTCATGGAAAATGGTTAACCCTAAAATATGGAAAATAGTTTAAGTGACCTAGAAATGGGTTAAGTAACCTAAAAATGGGTTAAGTGACCTACAAGATGAAAGTATAAATAAGATAGCTATGGTCTCTTGTAGATCATCCTTTTTGTGGATCAATGAAGAGCTTCTTGTGAATATATTTTGGAGTATTGATGGAGAGCTTATTGAGCATTATTGATGTGGATCTCTTGAGCATGATTGAAGATCTATTCTGAGGAAGAGAGTGAGAGGAGGATCTCATGAATGCATCAAAGTTTCAGCAATGTCAGAGACCTTGATGGAAAAATTCTCGGAATTTGAGAAACCCTAGTTTATGAGGTATACGTGGGATGGATGTTCTTAGGGTGCGTATACATTTAGGTATACGTGGGTTTTCTGAAGATAGGGAGTGTATGGTGGATAAAATGGTGAAGAATTGTGTTTCAGTTAGTGCCAAGCTCTTGGATGATTAGGCAGGTTCTAGA
Source organism: Picea engelmannii (assembly GCA_009831015.1). NCBI lineage: Eukaryota > Viridiplantae > Streptophyta > Pinopsida > Pinales > Pinaceae > Picea > Picea engelmannii. Next base: position 3,834 of record ML841436.1, on the reverse strand, counting down.
TATGCATTCTATGGCCTCATATCTATCACTAAGACACTGGTATGATTACATTATTATATTTATGAATACTATTGTTTGATGTGATGGGAATTCTTAGGGAATTCTTAGTATGGCTTCTATGATGTGGTTTAGCTTGGTTGATTTGGTTGATAGAGTGATAAGTACTCTTGTGACTGAGTGGTCACATGATTGTTATGGTATACAAGATGCTTATACATGTTTGAGATAACATTCATATTGATCTATTGTGGAGCATGAGAAAGATATTGGAGAGCTTGGAGATGTTGTGACTCATTGTGGGTCAAGTTGGACAGTGGAATACACAAGAGAAAGTGATTATAGGTTGCAGAGGATCTGAGCATGTGAAGAAAATCAAAACCCTAGTTTCTTAGAAGCATACACATGTTGTATTATACACTGGCCATGTGCACACGTGGGCTATAGTGAGCCAGGGTGCATACATACACGGGATACACTACTGATAGGTCACGTACATGTTGATAGATTGATATCTATTGAGGATTATTGCCTCATCTCAATTGGTGTTGAGGGTGTAAGATGAGTCTTTCATTATATATATGGTGCTCTTGTAGAGTTGTACTCTATTCAATGGTTGTTGATAAACCGCCAGATTGTTGTTCATAATAAAAAAGAAAAATTGTACATACATTTTGTGTTCTTTGTGTTCCTTATGGTGATGACTTATTAATGATATATTGTTGATATATGTTCTCATATAATTGGTTTTAAATGAAAACAATGGGTAGTGAATAAATGTTGAGTGTTAACTAAGGATTTTTTGTAAAGAGGGAAGTTTTGGGAAAAATATCCCCACACTCATTCACCCCCCCTCTAAGTGTGGTAGGTGTTTCCAACAATCATTGTGTCCCTGAATGGCTTTAGGAGGTGAGTTGAAACTTTCCATAGCACCCAAACCGTGCCTCAGATTGACAAAATGCTAGTTATGTTGGAATCCTAACACCATATTCCATCTAGGGGTATCCCTCTCCTATGATTCTGTCACCCATAAAAGTGTTTATTAGGGGATATCCAGAACTAGGGTTTAGCTCAGTGAGGCATAATGAAAATCCAGTGCATGGGGTGAACTTTCATAAACCCTGTGTCGAGTGATTGTGAGCATCATGGTCACATGGAAATTGTCCATATAGACCTTTTGTAGCTTACAAAACTCAGTTACATCATTGGGTTGTGATTTTGTGCCACTAGACTAAATTTTCACTGTCTCCCTGAATGGCTTCAGGAGGCGAGTTGCAAATCACCATAACATGAAAATCGTGCCTCAGATCAATGAACTGTTAGTTCTATTGGACTATTGGCATTGGATTCCATCTAGGGTGACCCTTGTCCTATGATTCCATCACCCAAAAAAGTGTTTGTTGGAAGATCTTCGTAACTATATTTTTTATCAGTGAGGTACGATGAAAATCCGTCACAAGGGGGTCAATTTTCAAAATGCTTTTGTCGGGAAAAACTCTCTTCTACAACCTCATTTTTGGCCAATAATTCCATTCTCTACTTGATATATTAATTGAGCATAACTTAATGCATATCTTGAGCATGGTTTCTATGGCCTTTCACATCACTATTTTTTCATGCTTTTTCATTTTTTTGCATTGTTGGTTTTTTCCCTCCTTTGGGAGTGAAGAAGCAAACTATTCAAGCTTTGTTTCTTGGCTTCCTTATGGGATAAATTATTAAAGAGAATGATATTTCTTGAAATTCAATTTTTTGACCCTCTTTAAGGCTTTCTTGACATGCATTTACAACTCATACTCAAGATTAAAAACTTTTGTTTTCATCCCTCATGACAAAATACAAAATTGCCATCTCATTTTAAGCTTAAACTTTTTTATGTCTTCAACCCTCATGTATTTTCATAAAATACCAAATTCCATCCCTATTTTTGAATATTGAATTTTCATTTGCAACACGTTTTTTTATTTTTAAGGTTTCTATTTAATTTATTATAATTTCTCAATCATTTTTTCAGCTTTTGCATTTGCATTTCCAACTTTGCTCTTTTCGACATGGTAATTTTCTTCCTTATATTTTGTTTTTATGTTGTAGGACAGTTTGTAGTAATAATGTGTAGTGTTGTCTTATCCTATTTCTTGTTTCTCACACTTTTATGAAGTGACCAACATCAAGTAAAGTGTCCCTAGAATTGACAACATACAAAATATCAAGCACATTGGTCCATTGTACAATGTTGGGGTTCCATATCCCAAGAAGATGTCATGAAACCATTCTGGAACAATACAAGCATTGTTAATCAACCTCTAGTTCTTCATAAATTTTTGTTTATGTGATTACAACATCAATGCTTCCATGTTGAACAATAATGTTTTATGGATTGCAAAATGAAGCATTTGGCCTTGGTGCAAGTCTAAATTGATGAATGTATGTCACCCAATACTTCCAATTGAGTATGTTTGACATGACAAGGAAAGAAAAGGTATGTCAAGTAAAGGAATGTCATGGAAAGAAAATGAATAGAATTTCAAAGAAAGCAATGGCATGACAAGGAATGGAATTTCAAGGAAAGGCATGTAAATGCAAGGCATGACATGTCAAGGGATGGCATGTCGAGGAAAGGCATGTTAATGCAAGACAAGGTATATCAAGGAAACACATGTTAAGGAAAGGCAAACCATGTTAGGGAAATGCATGGCAAGGAAAGGTAAGGAAAGGAATGTCAAGGAAAGGCATGGCATGTCAAGAAAATATGTGGCAAGGAAAGGGAAGGGAATGTATGTTAAGGCAAGAAAAGGCATCGCATGTCAAGGAAAGGAAATACATGTCAAGGGAAGGCCTGGCCTGTCAAGGTAAGGCATGGGAAGTCTAGGCATGGCATGTCAAGGAAAGGAAAGGCATGGCATGTCAAGGCAAGGCATGTCAATGAAAGGCATGGAATTCCAAGGAAAGCAATTTGAATGCAAGGCAAGGTATTTCAAGGGAAGGCATGTCAAGGAAAGGAAAGGAATGTTAGGGAAAGGCAAGTCAAGGAAAGGAAAGGAATGTTAGGGAAAGGCAAGTCAAGGAAAGGAATGCCAAGGAAATACATGGCAAGGAAAGTCAAGGGAATGCATGACAAAGAAAGGCATTGCAAGGAAAGTCATGGTAAGGCATGTCAATGCAAGGCATAGAATGGTATGTCAAGGAAAGGAAAGACGTTTCCAGGAAAGGCATGGATTTTCAAGGCATGGCATGGAAAGGAAAGGAAAGACATGTTAGGGAAAGGCATGGTTTGCCAAGGCAAGGCATGGCAAGGCTAGGAATGAAATCTCAAATAAAAGCATGGAATATAAAGGAAAGGAAAGGCATGGCATGTCAAGGAAAGGAAAGGCATGCCATGTCAAGGAAAGGAAAGATATGTCAAGGAAAGGCATGGTTTGTCAAGGAGGGGCATGGAAAATATAGGCATGGACTGTAAAGGAAAGGCATGTAATGCCAAGGAAAGGAAAGACATGACATGCCAAGGAAAGGAAAGACATGGAATTTCAAGGAAAGGAAATGGCATGCCAAGTAAAGGAAATGAATGTAAAGGAAAGGAAAGACATGTCAAGGAAAGGTATGGCATGGCAAGGCAAGGCATGGCATGTGAAGGAAAGGAATGACATGTCAAGGAAAGGAATGTCTTTCCAAGGAAAGGCATGGAAATACTAAGCATGGAATGTCAAGTGAAGGAAAGGCATGGCATGTCAAGGAAAGGAATGTCAATGCAAGGCATGGCATGTGAAGGAAAGGCAAGGTTTTTCAAGGAAATGCATGTCAAGGCAAGGAAAGGTATGTCATTGCAAGGCATGGAAAGGA
>ML841435.1:68209-79187 GCA_009831015.1 Picea engelmannii | reverse complement strand
CAAGATGATTCAAAATGAAAATGTCTCCTTGGTATATATAGGAGACTAGGAGGTATAATTACAAATAATGGCTTAAAGCCGACATAATTAAAATAACATTACTAATCTAAATTACAACTAATGGCCTAAAGCCGACATAAATAGAATAGCATTACTAATCTAATATGCCCTAATTAAGGGGTAATGAGCCAATATTAGGGCTTAACAATGGGGTATAAACACGACTGAAAGCAAGGACCTCTGAATCAGGAAGATAATCAGGCTCCACAACCAACATATATTAGATTTGATTGAGAAACAAATTGGTTGAGGATTTTGCATCTTAGTGTTTGATAGCGAAAATAACATCTTTCTCTTTCCCTTAAATAAGCATTCATTGAAAGAAAGGACTGCTTATCATTTCTTATGCATCTTTTTGGGATTTGAGTCATAATACCATCAGTTTCATTGTCATACACCTTTTGAGTAAAGAACAACTACAAAATTAACACTAATTAAAATTTATCTAGAACATTTTGTTTTTAGGATCTTCCACCAACATTAGACTAGGATTAGCACTTTGGATTAGGCTGTGAGTACAACTCTCCAAAGTATTCAAAACAAACATTCGTATCTTGCGATAGGGAGAGAAAATTACAATTGTCGTATAGGCTTTCTGGGATCCCCCTCTCACACATGAGTTACGCACGAGGTCGCATTTGGGAGAGTTACGGAGATTATCCTTCTGTGGTTCAACTGTTTGTAGTGGTCGGATCATATATTGAGGGTTCTTCTTGATTTTCAGCTGGTTTCATTTGGTCTCGGTGCTTCGTGAACTCCAAATCTGTTCGGGGTCCTCTGGAGTTCTACCGGTCCACTTGTCCTAAGTTCTCTCGCAGGATTTCAGACTTGTTATCCTACTCATACGTTCAGAATAGACTGCCAACTATACCCGCCCAGGGGTTGACTACAAGTTGGTGTTCTTAGTAGCCATAATCTTTAGGTACTTACACAAGGTGACGGTGAAGGGAAGTCTCACTGTACCTGGAACAGATGTTGGTCAAACTCAGTCGGGCTCCTTGGAGGGTAAATCCACAATTACTGCGTGGAAGCTTGCACCAAGGCGTAAGTCTGTTAAGTAGGTCGCCATTGTAACTGTTCCACCATATCCTATCCCCTTCTTGACTTGATCACATGATGTTGGATTTCATCACCAACTAGTACGGTCATCGAGAGAAGGTTTTGTTTGCTTGGTTTGATTCCTATATTTGATTAGTGCATGTTGTTTCTTTTTCATTAGTTGGCCATAGATTTTTTTCGTTGATTTTTTTCCACCAACACCGACCCTCCACACCATTCACGTCGGGTACAAGGACTTCCCCCATAAAATATGGAATATTCTACCCCTTTACTCCATTCTATGGAGGGCTCTCCTCAACAGAGTGAGGTCCACGATGTTCTAAACTCACAGGAGGAAGTTTCCACCTCTTTAGAAGATTTTCGAATTGTTATGGATCCTATGGAGGCTTTCCACATTCCTGCGGGATATGAAAGGCATTTTCTCCAGATGAATTCAGCTGGAGAACTTGTTGTCATTGATCCTTCTGAAATTTCGACCAGGTCTCATTTGAATCCTCTGGTCGGAAACCCCCTTTGGACTTCAGATATAGTTTGAAACCGACCTCGCACGGTGCAAAACCTTTACGAATTAGGGACAGGCACCGATATACCTGTCATATCCCAAATACTAGAAACATCTGTTACCTATACCGTACCTTTAGATCATTTTATTGGTACAATCGTCAGTTCCATCGCACCGTCTGTTGGTCCAAACATGCAGTCTGTTGGTCCAAGTTCCACTATTTCTCTCTAGATGGACCATTCTATGATGGTCCCTCACGTTGTGACTATTCCCACCGGTAATTTGGTGGTTATCCAAGCTCCCATTGGTACACCACTATCATCTCAGCCTTCCTCATCACTTCCCCTGGGGTACATAGAAATGAATTCTTTTGTTGTCAACACTACCCAAGTTATACCCATAAGTTTTATACCTACACAACAACCCAGAGGGACCAGTCTTGGTGTCTCTAATCTATTAAATGACATCGATCAATCGTTTATGTCTGGTTTCCAAATTCCAAGGACTCAACCTCATGCTGGGGGGCAACCTCCTTTCAGAGGGCAACCTCTGTTTGGGGGGCAACCTCTGTTTGGAGGGAAAACTCCATTTGGGGGGAAACCTCCATTTGGAGGGAAACCTCATGCTGGCGGGCAGCCTTAAACTGGAGCCCATCATCAACCTTCTGGACAAAATGTGTCTACAATGCCCAATCCTTGGCACACTCCTTTTCCGGGAAATCCACTATTCCCTGGGGGGCAACATTCTCAAGGAAAACAATAACCTTATCCTCCTTATGGACAAAATGTTTATCCACCTTATGGAAAAACCCATAAACTGAATTATAATCCTCAAAATCCATCAGGTTATCCTCCGCTCACACATGTTTCTCAACCCACCTCGAATCCCGTCTACTCTGGTTAGCAACAAGCATATGCAGGAGGACCTACTGGTTACAATTATCCACCTAACCCAGTTTACGGTCCTACTGGTGTCCTTATGCCACACCAGTATCACCCTCAACTTAACCGACAACTACTGTTCCTTGATAATCTGGATCTCCCAGACTTGTCTCAGTTGACCAATGATCCTATCCTGCATTATCCTTTCTGGCCAGTGATTCCGGCTAAACTGCCTTCTGATATTCCAAAATTTGACGGTAAACCTGGAGAAGACCCAAATAACCATGTGATGACTTTCCATTTATGGTGTTCATCGAACTCCTTAATGGATGACTCTATCCATTTACGTCTTGTTCAGCGAACACTTACAGGCTCAACAACCAAGTGGTATATCAAACTTCCACATGGTTCTTTCCAAGATTTTAACTCCCTTTCCATGTCCTCTCTCATGCACTTTCAACTACCCATTCGATACGAGACAGGTACCAAACTCTTGACCTTCCTTCGTCACACAAAATCCGTACATATCTCCGATCATATTCATGAGTGGAGATGACGACGAAGGTTGATCAAAGCAGTCATTCCTGACCAATTATTGACGGAATGGTTCACTAAATCATTGTTACCCCCGATTTCTTGTGATTTCACCATAGTTGGTGTAGTCATCAAGGAAGAGGCCATTTCTCGGGCTCAATACTTAGATTTGGTCTATTCCCAATCTGGTACTTTGTATGAGTTAATCCCAAATATTACCTGTGCAAATATCGATCCATCTAAACCGTCATCCACGTCACATGCAGATGGAGTTATCAAATCTGTCAAAACCCAATCTATTTCCCAGTCGACTGGAATGGTAAATCGATCTGCTTTGGCATCAACTCCTAGTTTGACCACACCCCCCTCTACCTCCCCCCGAAATCAAATCTCTAAGGAGAATGCATTTCAATCTGCCCCTTCACAATAAATTGGAGGTAAGAAGAAGACAAAGAACAAAAACAAAAAGAATAATAACAATGAACAATCGAAAGCTCAAAACCCACCACCTGCTAACAAAAAGCAACCATAACGGAAACCAAAGTTCCTGTGTCTCATTTGTGGTGACGATCACTACACTTGAGACTGTCCACATCGCGACGAAGTGGCCAAACTTTTCAAGGGGAATTCCCAACCCACCGTGCTTACTCAACCTTTTCCATAGAAAAAATCTATGGTTGCTCAAACCCCCTCTCCAGAGGGTAGTTCCAACCATCCTTCCCATGATGAAGCCTCGACAAGTGCCCATATTTACATGTTTAACGAGATTTATTTAGCCACCTTCTCTATGACATACGACACACCAGTTAAACCTGACAAAGGAAAAGTCACTAACGGTACTGGTACTTTACCGGATCCATCACCATCCTCCGTTAGTCCTCCATTAGTTAGTCCTCCATCTAGACCACTTCAGATTGAGAAACATGCGTTCAACTCTATCTTATGCCCTCCTAAGAGCACTATCTGTAAATCTACCTTTAATCCTAGTTCACGTGCCGCCCAGAACTACAACATTGTTGAAGATTTAGCTCAAGCACCGTGTGCTATGTCTGCGTTAGAAGTTCTACAACATTGCCCCAGTCAACGTAGAACGCTCTTAGCCACTATTGACGCTTTTGATCCTGAGTCATCCAACAATATCATGTTTAACCTAGATAATTTTTCACCTCGACTCTCTCATCAACTTGATTTCCAAGTTGACGTTGTTGTTCATAATCAACAAATCCACCGCACTATCTTGGATGAGGGAGCCTCTACTTGTGTCATGTCTTTAGCCTGCTAGAAAATATTGAAATCGCCCACACTTAACAAATCCATAATGATGCTACGTGCATTCGACAGGTGAGGTTTTCATCCCCATGGACCTTTGTAGTCCCTGTCCATCCAATTGGGCGAAAAATCCATCTCTGTTGATGTCGAGCTGGTCGATGCTCCCCTCGATGACAACTTATTTCTTAGAATAAGTTGGTTCTATGCTATGTCCATTGTTGCTTCGTCAGTATTTCGATGTGTGCAATTTCCTCATCAAGGTAAAATTGTCACTGTCGATCAGTTAGATTTTTGTACACCTAACGCTCACACTCCTACTACCAACAATATTCCCTTTTTGGGAGATCACAATATCACGTATGAAAGCGTTGGTGTTGGCTTGTTGAAAGACTCTAGCCTTATGGGTACCTTCCCTACACCACTTCCACCCACCACACATCATGTTGCCACAATCAATATGATTTCAACTATGGTTTACCAATCCTTGGAATCATCTGACCCTTGGATTGTACCTAGTCCATTGGAATTCGATGCACTAGGTGACACCATGCCACTTAGTCCAGCCAAAACCTCATACGTTGCCATCCAATCCGCCTCTCCCTCCTCGGATGACCAACATCTCTTGGCATCCGACACTTACTCGATGCCAACGTGGTTAAATTCCTTGACGTTTGTGTTCAACTACATTTCCCAAATTTTTCCTTCAAATGAATCAATAATGGAAATGCTTAGCATCGACGACGTACCTTGGGATGATAGCCATCATTGATCCTCTTTTCTTCCACCTCTCGAAGAAATCCAGGAAGATATACACTCTATATTCCCCCCTGATGTTGTCCAATTTCCTCAATCACCTATACTTACACAAGATGCTATTTCTGAAGGGAATTTAGGCAACATTACCTCTACAGTCGAAATAGATATTTCGATCAAGGAAGGTATCGTCGAGAATATTAATCTCAGTGTTAGTTGTACACCCGATGAAGTGGTTTCCTATATTTCTTTGTTTAAAGAATTTCACGATGTCTTCGCTTGGAGCTACGAAGAGATGCCAGAGATCGATCCTTCGATAATTGTGCATGAGGTTAAAACCTACCCAGGTGTAAAACCTGTTCGACATAAACTTCGCCATGTCCATCCTAAGAAGACAGTGGCTATTAAGGCAGAAGTTGAAAAATTATTGAAATCTGGCTTCATATATCCTGTTCCTTTGACAGAATGGGTTTCGAACATTGTTTCGGTTACTAAGAAGCAAGGGACCATTCGTGTATGCGTTGATTATAGGGACCTCAATAAGGCTTGTCCGAAAGACAACTACCCTACTCCCTTCATCGACCAAATTATTGATAATTGCGCTAGTAGCGTGGTTTTTTCTTTCATGGATGGTTTCTCGGGCTACAACCAGATTGACATTTTACCTGTTGATCAACATAAGAAAACCTTCATCTGCCTGTGGGGAACTTTCGCCTATCGAAAACTACCTTTTGTCCTTAAAAATGATGGTTCTACATTCCAGCAGGCCATGTCATACACTTTCCATGATATCAAACATATTGCAGAACCTTACCTCGATGATTTTCCTACCCATTCATCCAGTCGATCAGACCATTTTGATCATCTACGGGCTATTTTTCTTCGATGCCGGTTCTACTGCATTCGTTTGAACCCACATAAGTGTATTTTTGCTGTCGAATCAGGTCGAATTCTCGGTTTCGTTGTTTCCAAGGATGAGATTCGGGTGGATCCCTTAAAAATTAAAGCTATCCTTTCTTTAATTCCACCTAATAATCTGACACAAATCCATAGTTTACAGGGGAAAACAAACTTTCTTCGCCGTTTCATTTGTAACTACGCTAAGATTACCAAAGGATTTATGCGATTGTTGCAGAAAGACACCCCTTTCATCTGGGATGACACTACTTAATGATCTTTTGCTGCTCTTAAGCATGCATTGATCAATGCCCCTCTGTTGCATCCTCCGAATTACACAAAGGACTATATTCTTTACTTAGTATCCTCCACTTCCACTATTGCCATGGTGTTAGTTCAAGAGGACCCTAATGGCGAGGAACACGTGATATATTATTTTAGAAAAAGTCTATTTGGTCCAAAGCTCAGATATTCACATGTTGAAAAGTTGGCTTTGGTAGCTATCATCGCTGTCCAGAGATTCCGTCACTACATTTTGCTACACACCACCACGGTTATTGCGGACTCGAACCCCACGTACCACATTTTAACATGTTAAGTTCTTGGGGGAAAATATTCAAAATGGATCATTATCCTTCAGGAATTTGATCTCAAGTTCACTAAATCCAAAGCTAAAAAGTCCCTAGTGTTTGCAGAGCTTATTTGCGATCTTCCCCATGCTGATGAAGATACTGAGCCCAGAGATTCTCTCCCGGATGAAACTTTGTTCCTCATTAGCACGTCCGATCCTTGGTATGGAGATATACTTCTTTATCTCTAGACCCAACATTTTCAACCTGATATCTCTCGTGAAGAGCGTCGTCGTATTCGCCACCATTCTCGTCGTTACCTTATTATCGACGACACTTTATACCGTCGTGGTATTTACACTATCCTGCGACGATGTCTAACTCATGAAGAGGCTGAACGTGTGCTTAATGACTGACACCTTGGAGCTTGTGGTGGTCATCCTTCTGGGATGGTTATAGCTCAAAAAATCTTACGTGCCGACTACTTTTGGCCCTCAATTTTCAAAGATTGTATTGAGGCAGTAAAAAAAATCCCACCCTGCCAAGTTTTTCACAAAAAGGCACGAACCCACCCTGCTTCGCTGCATCTCATTGTTTCCATCGACCCCTTTTCCAAATGGGGCATTTATTTCATGCAATGTAAGCCTAACTTAGTCAGGGGGCACAGTTATATAATTGTTGCCGTCGATTACTTTACAAAATGGGATGAGGCTATGCCTACCTTTCTGAATGATGGTCGTACTGCAACTCTTTTTTTTTTTAACCACATCATCACTCATTTTGGTGGTCCACACGCCATTTTCACTGATCATGGTTCACACTTTAAAAACCATATGATGAGTTAGTTGCATGCCAAGTTGGGTTTTCTCCATGAGAACTCATCCACGTACTATCCTCAAGCGAATGGACAAGTTGAAGCTATCAACAAAGTCCTCAAAACTATGATCCAACGAATGGTAGGGTCCAACAAGACATCATGGAATCTACAACTTTTCTTCGCTCTCTGGGCCTACCGTACTTCAATGAAAACTGCTACTGGATTCACTCCTTTCCAACTAGTATATGGCATAGAAGTTGTGTTACGAATCGAGTGCAAAATTCCCTCGTTGAAACTCAAAGTAGAACTCCTGCCCCACACTTCTGCTGAAGAAGAACGTTTCTTACACTTGACTAGGTTGGATGAAACACATTGTGATGCTGCTCTCGTTAACGAGACATATCAAAAGTGAATCAAGAATCAATACGAAAAATCCATCCATCCTCGCACTTTTGCAGAAGGAGACCTTGTCCTCGTTTATGACCAGGCTCATGATAAATTAGGGATAGGGAAGTTAGCACCTCTATGGCATGGTCCTTACATCGTGAAACATGTTCTACATAGAGGTGCCTACGAACTAGTTGACTACGACAAAATCTCCCTGGGTGAGCCTCGGAACGAGATTTACCTTAAGAAGTACTATGCATAGAACATCTAGCATACGTGCTTTGTACACTATTGTATTTTTAGTTTGGTGTGTCTTTTTCTTTTGCATGCTTGAGTTTTTTCCTTAGCCACTTATACTGTGTCTTGTGTTTTTCATGCGTAGATGACATATTCCTTTCCCATTTTTGTCTGTTTTGCAGATGACGCTAGTCGACATACCCAGAACGTTGCTTCAGTAGCTTGGGTCATTTACCACTCAGACGAGTTGGTGAGTTCCGGAGGTATTTGCTTAGGATCGACAACTAACAACATGGCTGAATATCATGTTGTCATCAGAATTTTAACCGAAGCCTCCTCCCTAGGCGTTTCTCACATGATTGTCAACCTAGACTCCCAACTCGTGGTCTGTCAACTTAATCGAATCTATTCTATTCACAATCCTATCCTACTACGTCTCCAGTTATGATTTCGTCGTCTTGAACGAATGCTTGATTTTATTGAATACAGACACACACCAAGAGAACTCAATACCATTTCAGATTCGTTAGCTAATTACATCATGGATAGGTATCTTGCACATAGATAATTTTTCATAAAGGAAATAAATCACATCACATATCATCATGTAAAATAAAACACTTCACATAAAAGACATCTTTATTTGCAAATCATTTGGCACTGTAAAAACTCATAAATGTATATATATACGTCATTGAAAAAGTTTGATTACATAAAAAATGGTACATAGATAGGCAAAATGTGGGTCCTCACACCCATAAACATCGTCATACAGACTATCCAATCATCAGGAAGATCCTAATCTCCATGCATCACATTATACTGCGAGTAACATATCACTACACGGGCTATTCACCTCAGTAGAGAGTTAAGACTCTTAGACACTCCCACAGTGTGTCTTTGTAGATGTAGTGGAACTTCCTGCCTTCTAAGAGGAGGGATGCCCATCGTGAGACCTTGGAGGTTTCTTTCAACCTCCTGGAGACCTCCTACTACTACCCCTTGATCTACGACTGTCTGAGCATCCCCGTGATACCCTAGTGCTGGTACCTCTACCAGACGTGTTGCTCCTCTATCTGCATGATGAAATGATACATATGTTAAAGACTCTTCTATGTACCCTAAAAAAAATTATAACATTCAAAAAATTAAAAACACTTGACGAGATCATTGTTTGGTTTCTTACCTGACGCATCCCAATCCTCGCCTTTTGGAAGAACCAAGTCCATGCTGCCCCGAAAATCTACTTCAGTGTATGGAAAATTTTCTATCATGATCAATTGGCGTCTCAGCCAAGCGAAGAAATCATCGGTGAATCTGAACTCTGAATCTGGGCCTAGTCTCGGAGACAGGCTGGTCCACCGCTCCATACGTGGTTCTCCCATTGGTTGTACTGCTAGTGTAATCTAAGGTTGCATCCCAGGAATGCGTTCTAAGAATAACGAAACCAAGAATGAACCATATCCGAATTGCTTCTGCTGCCCTATTCTACATCTCGTAATCTGCTCCTTCACATTCTGAAGGAACCTTGCACTCCAGTTAAACAGTGGGCTCTAGACACTATAAACCATAGGCCACTTGTGATCTTGAAACTAGGTGAGTGCTCATACTTCCCGCTATACTTGTAATGGAAAACATAATGGATCAAAGAGATAGATCCCTAATATCTTTGATTGCAATTCTGCCACCCACCAGTCTCGCTCCTGGGACACAATGGTTTGCCAGATACTCATCCACAGGTACAGGAAGTGCCCTCTGTCCAGTTAAAACTATGTGAGCCCCTCTTTTTAAGAGACCAGTTATGAAGTACACATCTTCCAACTCGATGGTAAGAAGATGCGTTCCCATATGGAATCCTTGTTCCGCAACGTTCCACAACCCGATCATATGCTCAAGAAGAAGGACCTCTTTCTTCATTTTTTGCATTTTGAAATATGTGAGGAGACCACAATCCCTCAATGTGGCTCTCGATCAGGGACTTCGCAAGGTGGCCATGTCATTGAGCTCATGCTCTCTTTCTTTCCACTCAAGCATGATTGTTGCCAAAATCACCTGCAATCATCAACAACAAAATTTTCATTAAAAATCACATTTTTGGGCAATTTTCAAAACTTTAAAAAATGATTGTTTGATTTTGTAAAAGGCCAACACCCCCTTTGCATGAACATCAGGGTTCCAACACATCCTTACATCGACCACTAAAGCGCTTAAAAATTAAAAAATGCCCCCTTAACATTTTGAGCACGCGCTGGCCGTTCTTAGGCATTTTTTATTGTGTTTTTTTGGGAAGCGCCCTCATAGCCACTACACTAGAGCGTTGGCACGCCCTTCAATGACTAGGAGGGGCATTTTCCAATCCATTCAACACTCCCCCACTACTTCTAGAGGAGCGCCGAGATTTTTGGGAGCTTGGGCCGACCCAGGGCATCAATTTTTACAAATAATTGTTGCCTTAAAAGAAAATGTGAACCATATAAATGAAAGAAGGGAAGAAGAGCACCAACGTGGTCCAAAGGACAAGGAAAATGGTTGACCATAGATCCGACACCAAGCAATACAAGATTCACCTCCAAAGCACAAATTCTCCACTACTACAAATCTTTGCACAAATGAAATAGTAAATGACATTTTTTACCCCATTTTACTATTATACATTTCATTTTTTGCCTAAAGATATAGTTTTTGGGTTTTTAAAAATATTTTGGAGGCCTTATTAATCCCTTGGAATGCAGTTTTGACATTATTGACAGGTTTCAGAGTAGTTTTGTTCGTTTTTGATTTTGTCACATTCACGAGCATAGATTTAGTTCATTCTCAAGTTAAAAAATATAAGAACGCGCTGGGTAAACCTTTATCTCTTTTTCGGAACCGCATGGATAAAACATAGTTACCAACTTAACGAGAACTCTACAGAGTTTTCGTTTTTTTGGGGGTCAAGTTTTTTACCCCGTTTTTAAAAATGGTGCTACTGGTAGCACCCCCCTTCCATTTTAGGTGGTTTTTTGATATTTTA
>ML841435.1:40111-58265 GCA_009831015.1 Picea engelmannii | reverse complement strand
AAAAAATGTGTAACATCATATTTTTATTTAGGTGTCGATTTGAAGGTTTTTATGAGCTATTGTATGAGTTTTGAAGGCCATGTTTGAAAAATGTTGTAATTTTGACCCCGTTTGAAAAAATTGTGCTACCGGTAGCACCACTTTTTCATTTGGGGGTTGATTTTCATGTTTTTTTTTGGAAAAATATGGGTCTTTTGGGCCAGAGTTCTCGTTTTAAGGTCATAGTTCTCATTAAGTTGGTAACTATGTTATAAATGAAAAAGCATCCCCTTGGAGTCTTCTTTAAACTCTTTTCAGACTCTTTAAACGTGAAAAGATTGTCGAGTGATCTTGCTTCCTTTTCCACTCGTTAAAAGGTTTGAAAGGGCATCTTTCGAGTGATAATTTATCTCTTTTTCGGCCTCGTAAGACTAACATTACGAAAAAGGAAAACATTGGAGTCGTCTTTAAGTTGTTTTCAGACTCTCTAAATATGAAAAACCACCGAGTTTACCTTCTCTAGACTCTTTAAACAATTACACATTGAAGGGCCCATATGGGACCAAACCCTTACTTCTTCCAGTTCGTTAAACAAAGGAAGAGGGACTTACCGAAGGTGATTTATATCGAGCATGTGTTACCCTCCTCGAGCTCATTAAATTAAAAAGAGGTACTCGTCTATCTGGATGGGGGGAAAATTGAAGGAAGCAAGCCAAGCAGTTTTTGAGAACACTACCAGTAACTCTTACGGTCTCCCTTGAACACGACACTTTGTCTTTGCACACATTTAAATCCGCTAAACCTCTGCTGAACCAATCCTCTAAGTTTTCTTACTCCTTTGGGTCACCTGACGAAAGTCACAGTGTCCATTGCATCATCATGTTTTGGTCCATGTCATGTTTTTGCTGTTGTGCCTCAGTGTTCAAGGGAAGTATCTGCCTCGAGAGTCAGCCATCACAAATATTCCTATTTCAATACCCGTGTCAGTCCATGTTCATTTGATCTACCAATTTACATCTCTGTGTCAATTTCGTGTCATTGATGGGGGATACATCAAGGCCCTCCTGCGACGAGTCTATTCCTGTCGACCTCAACACATAATCCGGGAACTAGACTTAGAAACCAGTTAGTACCTTGGGACCTGCATGCCTCAATGGAAGGCCTCCTCACATCCGACAGTGGGTGTACATCATTGACCTCTGATTGGATGATTTCACAGATGCTCGACTTCAGCTCGTCCATTCACATTCGTTGGAATGTACTAGAGTACCTTGGGAATCATTGACATCAATGGTGATTTCCCTCGCACTTGTTAACCGTTTACATCATTGACTGGTAATCAAGTGGTTTCTTCCATGTTCGACATCAGGACATCTATTCACATGGTTAGAATCGTACTGCATCGAGATCAGTAAGAAGACCCTGGGATTGCGTTATCACTCCGATATGTACTTTGCCCAGGTTGCGATGGAGTTTCTTTTGAACTTTGACACATATACTGTTACATAGATCCACTTTGTATTGGTCGTGGTTATGTATTGTCGTATCATAGATCCACTGTGTATTTTTCGTGGCTATGATCAGGTTCATGTCATGGGAGTATAGATCCACATTGTATCTTCAGTGGCTATACCTTTTATCAATGTAATTGTGGATCCACAGTGTATTTTATGGCGTCCATACCTAACAAGTATTTATCACTCAAGCATAGGTATGTCTGCCTTGGGTTTGAAACATGTCATTAATGTTTGTTGGATGTTTGTGTCCAGCTTCTATCAGGTTCTCTGCATTCGTACCCTTTCTTTAAAAAGTCTACAAAGTACTTCAGTCATCAGTTCTCGTCTTCTAACTTCACACTTTGGGGGGAATCTATTACACATCAAAATTACTCACTAAGATGATGGCCTAGTGTTGTCATTACCAAATGTCCTAAATGTCACATTTCACCCACAAGTGTTACAAATATCATATTGTTATCAAGAACACTTGAAAGACACCTTAAAGACTAGTTTTGAAGAGGATAAATCATTTGACAAAAAGTACAAGTCTTTTCCATTGGAAAAACCACTAAAAAGGTTAATTTTTGGAAGGGAGCGCTCCCGTATTCTCTGTTAGGGAGATTTGGCGCTCTGTGCTCTCTTCTGGGGGAGCATTGGAGTGCTGTGTACCCCATTCAGATGGAGCGCTGCCCCTTTTTTGGGTAAATTTTGGTCTGTTGAGTGAAATCAGGGAAGAATCCCCTCAATCTCTGAAAGTGGTTGGATTCGAATCTGAGGTCAAGCCTCGATCTTAGGGAATATCCTCAACTGAAGGAGAAGAATCCTCAACTTATCCCAAATATCTCTCAAGTGGTTAGGCTTCTCCAAGCCTATATAAGGAGGCCTTCTCATGGTGAAAGGGAGAGACATTGTAAAGCATCTAACTTATGATCTCATAAGGGAGATATCATTGAATCATCATCATTCTTTGTGTGGATTATTTGAGCAAGGGTCTGGACAAAGGGAGCTTGGTAAAGCTCCTGCACTACATCCATGGCTGTAAGTAACACTTTGTTCTCATTAATATAAATTCATGCTTGGCCTGTTTCCTTTAAAGTTTGTGTATATGAACTTGTTTCTTTCATAGATTCATTATAAAGCTAATCATAGTAGAGCAGGAAGTATTGTTGTTGTTTCTAATTGTACCACAGGACCTTTAACTGAACTTGGAGATCAATATTAGCCTGGAGCGAACAAGGACAAACGTGAGTAAAAAGGTACTTGCCTTTCTTCCCTCTTCTTCTTTGATAGTTTAGCTTTATGATAAAGGAATGTCAGTGTCCATAATAGCACTTTCTATATTGGAGTTAGGGGTCTAGCATCCAAGAGGAAATTCACTTGTCCGTAGGGGGATTTTCCTGTAACAACTTGATTTGAGGTTGATTGCTATTTCATGGCTTTGTTTCTACAACAACATTACTCGAGTTGATTGGGGAAAACTGTGAGGGTTATGCCCTGCCTGTTCTTGGTGTTTTTTATTGGTGATCTAAAAATAGAAGGCTGACTTGTTATTCTATGCAAGCACCCTCTACTTCATTAAAAATAAACTTTACAGGACCTTGCTTCATGTGTTAAAATATGCAAAATAGATTATGTGTTAAGTTCATGCTTCTTCCTTTAAATGTTCATGTGTGAGAAAATGTTATTTTAAATGGTTAAATATGTGCTTTAAATAAATACACAACAACATAACTTGCAGCAAATAAACCATCAAACTCACAACAATAACAACATGATAAAGGAGTTCACCCCTCTCCGGGCTACATCTCCTCGAGCCTCCATCAATGGACTTGGCTCTCTGGGATTAATTTGTCAAAAGTTCTTTTACAAGATGCTTCTAAAATCCAATGGAAAAACAGACTGTACCATTGGGATCAGAACACATAAAAACCCCAAAAATGACTAATAAAACTCTGAAAACGGATCATGGCTCATCCAGGCATGACCTCTTCTAAATGTGGCCATAAGCTTCCTTGAGCTTCTCTTTGGAAAAAACACCTGTAAAAGTCCTCAAAAGCCTCTGAAACCTGTCCCAATGTGTTCAGAGCATAACAATTAGCCAAAAATGACTATCCAGTCACATAAAAAAAACTTGGACTCACCAAAACATGACCTCAATCAATGAGGGCTTCAAGCTCCCTAGAGCTTGCTGAAACTTCAATGGCTAAAAACCTGCAAAAGGAGTCTTCAAATGGCCTTGATAACAATTACAATGGATTCAGGACGTCCAAAATCCCCTATCTGGGCTTTTACGGCACCTCAATCGGCCAAAAAATGAGAAAGATAGGCCTCCTGCCATCCTCTTCCTTCAAGCTTGCTGGATTTGGTTCGCCAAAACGCACCTCTGTGTGCTTTGAACCAAGAACACGCTCCAAATTTGTGCTAAAACCCAGCACCGGGTGCAACCACATAATGGTGCAAACTGTAGGATAGTTATGGGTGCGCCAACCCCTAACCGCCAAACTCAGGGTCACATGGGTAAGCACCCAAAACCATGGGCTAATCGTTGGTTACAAACCAAACGTAACCCCCGCGCCAAAGTTAAGGTCATATGGTAATACATACGACCGCGGGCTCCGTTACATATTCATGCGCACATATAACAAGTCACATGGTAATGTTTATATGACCAAGGGCTAACGGTTCAAAACAAATCCAAATTCCCGCTATAGCTCCGTGTGCTCTATGTGTTAAGTGGTGGTCATATATCAATACATGCGACCGGGGCTGGGGCTATGCCCTAGCTCGAATGCGCCCCAAATCTCATTTCAATGTAATTCAAATGTAATTAAACCCATTGTATAAACAAGCACCACCGTGTGGGCTAGTGGTAGCCCACACACTACCAAAGCACGGAGCCATAGAGGAGGTCCGGGGTTCGACCCCCACGGACTCCATACAATTTTAAGCAACAAACCATATCCAATAACGGGGTGCCACGTGGCAGCCCATGACTGGGCCATGTGGCATGACGCCATTTGCCCAATAACTGCCACGTGTTGCAATGTGATTCGCCCAAATCTGCCAATGATTGAAGGCCACATAACCATCTGCCACTTGGACGTACGACCTCTGCCACGTCAGTGTATGGTCATGCCACATCAACATCCGTATGGACTGCACAGTCAGCGTCCCCATTTTTTTACCTGTTTGACGATTCAAATAGATCGCTATATCTCTCGCTCCTGACGTCCGTTTGAAACGAAACGAGTTGCGTTGGGTTTGTGATGACGAGGGATATGCTCTCGTTCGTTTTGAGGTAATTTCGAGAACGTTGATTTTTGAGCTAAAATTTGACCCCTGGTCCAGATTTTGATCAATTGGCCGTGAGGAACCTCTGCTTCTCTGTCTTAATCTCTCCTGCCTGGTGAACTGTCACCTGGTCTTGTAAAGCTATTGGTGTTTCCACCATGTTCTCTCGAAAGTTTCTCACCTGATGTTGATGGCCGATTCCAGTCTCCCTGTGTTGGTTACACAAAGCGAACCCTTGATTATTCAAGCTCATTTTTGGATAAATGAACCAGTTATTTCCTTAACTTTTGTGGAGTAGCATCGATAGTGGTTTGATTATGGGCTCATCCCTATTTATCAGGCTGATTACATAGTTGAAGTCTGGAATGATGTTGGTGTATCATCATTGTATTCATTTATCGTGACAGTTGATTCAATGGCTCAACATGGTTTTAGTTGATTGATTTGAGAAATGGAATCAGGCATGCAGTCACTGCCTCCTTGTGTTGGATTGATAACTCAAACATTGTTATGTTTGATTTGGAGTATGTTTCCTTGCATTATGTGTTGAGATGTATGTTTTCTACAACGTATTATGATTTTAAATGATGGTTGCTGTTATTGTGTGTTTAAATTGCTCAATCGGGATCATTTCAATTTAAAGAATTGATATTTTTTCTTGGTTGCCTACTATGTATGTTTTATGGATATCATGCATCGTATCAGTGATTACACCATCAGAGATGGGTACGGGTTCTATAGAAATATGGCCTTGTTGCAATTTAAATGTTAAATTGATTAGAGGAATGGAATCGGGCACAATTTTAAAAGAACTTGTGTTTGTGTTTGATTTAAAAGTTTAATTTATGACAATGGTTGATGGTTTGGATGCTGAACAGAGTCGATACAAATGGAAGTGTGTTCATTGGGATTGTTTAAATCTTTAAAATAAGAAGTGAGAGGACACATAATTTTTATACAGGTTGTTGAAAGGCATATTAGTTTGAGTATGATGAAACTGTGATTAATTGAAAGTGTTAAGAATTTAAATGTGAACAACGAGCGAGTTTAACACTCAGTAATGATTGAATTACACACATTGATTGTTTAGTTGATCACATAAATTGTTTGGTTAGTGTTGAAACGTTCGCAGTAAATACAAAATGGTTTTATGGATTACTTAATTAATTTTATGAACAATATCTGCTCTTTTTCCCTACCATTATTTCACTTTTCGTTAATTACAATCCCCTCGCCTTCCCATATTCGTTAGTCACTCCCTGTTCCTAAAATTTAATTACAGTTAAGAGGAGCTCTGTATTGTGACAGTTTAAGATCACAAGGATGGATTACAGTGATATGTTCTTTGGTTTACATTTCAGTTAATTGTTTTTTGTTGGTGAGCAGTAACCATGTTCTTTCCCCCCTCATTTTAACATTTTTCGCTCAATACAAACCCCTCGCATATCCCAGAACCCTTATTCACCCCCTGCTCATAAATGACTACTAAACAATTGTATGGATTGGATTGCATGAGTCTGATATGTTACTGAGCCAAATTTTATTTCATATTTTTAAAAGAGTTGTCATGTATGGTTGCTAAAGAAATTACTTGCTAATCAATTATGCATACACATATGAGATTTTCAGGAAAAAGGTTGAAAACCCAGGCCCACCATGCCCTAAAATCCACTACTGCCCCTTCTTCACCTTCAAATGATTCTGATAAATCTGTGTCCTCCCGCATGCATTTGAGGGACGACTGCTCTCATGTGATCAATGAGATTAAGCCTAAAGGCTCCACACAGCCTAAGGGAAATTTTGCCTCATAGACTGGAAAATATGGATTTTAAGTTTTATTTTATTTATTGTTGATGATAGTTGACTTCAGAAATTTTGGACAACATGCTTTTTTTTGGATATATGAGTAATATATTTTGGAAATAATTTCAAAAAAATCATTGGATAAGTTGTCAAATATGAATGTAATGATGGGAGTCACAAGGGGTCCCACCTACTAGTTATTATTTATTTAAAACCTTTATTATGAATTATTACTTTGCCCCCTAACTAAAAATTTGGTTGAGTTTTTAGTTAACTTAACTAATGAGTAGTTCAACTTCTTCAACCAATTCTAATTTGCTTAAAGGCAAAAGGAAAGGGAGGAACAAGAGGAGAATAGAAGGAGAATCATACTAAGGTTTTCTCTTTGAGTTTGTGTTGAGATAGTTTAGTTTTCATTCATTCCTTAATTTATCACAAGCCTAATTATTTTTTATGATAGCAGGGTCTTATTGTAGACAACAAATTCAGGGCTGAATTACATCATTCAGACACTTGTTTTTCAGAGGTGTCGATCTATCTTTGATAGTATATGTAGACTTGTCTGTTTGTGAATTAGGTTTCATGACCGACAAAGGATATTGTGCAGAGTTGAGTGGGAAACAATCTATGGAAAGCTAATCCAGCTTTTAGAGTTTAGTTTTTGATTTTCTGTCAGAGGTCCTTTTGTATGTTTCATCGGGGATGTCTAAGTTTGACTTTGGTCCAAAACTTCTTCACGAAATTTTGTAAAGAGAACAACTCTTTGATGAATTGGAATGAAATAAAGGATTTCTTTATGTCTCATCTGTCTTGATTATCGACTTGGTGTCTTTACTTCTGTCTCTATGTTCATTTCAACATCTGTTATGTTCAGAAAAACACATAAATAATGACTTTTTCAACAAGATTTTATTTATAAAAAGACATCCTAAGCACTTGTAATAAGTACTTGTGAGTTAGGATATTAATTTTGATGGCTATAAACTTAGGGTGATATTCCCATCTATTTTGCTTTAGCCAAGTAGAATCTGAAAATACTTGAGTAATATCATTTCATATCTTTTCCTCAACATTTATTTGGTGACCATACTGGGGAGATCTTCATTATCTCTCCAGTTAATTTTTTTGCTTGATTTGCATCGATTACATCTATTTTTCTAATATTGATTCTTTGAATATTTATTTCTTAATGACTGTGCCTGTTGCAAGGCAACCTAATATCGATCCTGGTCTTCAAGATTAGACCAACATTGTTTTGAATCTATTTAACACCATTTTAGACACTACCAATACTCGTGCTGAGATTAATCATTCATGGGCAACAATTGAAAGAGATATTAGTGCCCAAGAACGTTTGGAAGCTAGATGTAGATAACCTAGAAATCAACAATAATTTTCTTATTCCTTCATTTTTGGCCTTACCTTCATGCCCTTAGATTCTCGTGTTTCTAGAAGAAGAAGAGGCTTATCACCTGAAATTAGTCCTATTGCTGAAATAGGAAGAAGGAACATTGTGTTATCAACCCAACAAAGTGATCTAAGGAGAAATTTGTCTGATTCATCCAGTTCATCTTTCTCTACCTCACTTATCATCCACAAGATGGCATCTAGTGGTGGCTCTGGTGGCACTAGAAGTTCTTCATCTTCTAAGTATTCAACTTCGTTAGTGATTTGTAGATTATATAGCCACCATATCCCTGTCCAATCTACCACCAATCCCACCAAAGTCATAAAAAAATATGGTCTTTTCCAATTTTAAGAAGATGCCACAACCACCCCGTGGCATGTTTCCTCTCCCCTTAACCTAGCACTCGATACTCGTCCACTTCCTAAATTCAAAGAGAATATCCCTAGGTTTTCAGGAAATAACACTGTCACTACAAATGAACACCTGGTGGCATTTTCTAATGCTTGTCACAACATAGGAGCAAATGACAATGATACCTGCATGTGCTTATTCGTCAATTCCTTGGAAGGAAAGGTTGTAGCCGATTTCTTTGACCTCCCTCCTAAGATTCTGTCTACTTGGGAGGAGTTAATCTATTAGTTCAGGTCCACTTATGGGCAATCTGAAAGCCCATCTGAAAATTTACAGGAATACAATAACATCGCCTATAAGGACAGTGAGACCATCAAGTCCTTCAACTTGTGCTTCACTAAGTTTTACAATTAAATCCCTGAACGCATTCGACCACAGAACCAAGCTGCTTTCATGCATTACTACAATGCATTACCTTCCCCCTATCATCATAGGCTTGAGGAAAAATCCATTGATAATCTCGTTTCCACTCTGCATACTTGTTTAGAGTATGAAGAACAACTTGAAAGAACATGTCTTCCCCAAGGAGAATCGGTTAAACATACATACATGTTCTCCCTCTTACAACTAGTACAAGATATGAATAATCGTATGATAGCGTATGAGAAAAAAGGAAATGTCTCCCCTCTCACCCCTAGAGCTTCATCCTCTTCTACACCCCCCTTTAGGAATTCGTTTTAAAATAATTTTCAGCCTAAAGCTATCTTGCCTCAAAGTTGGTGTAAATTTTTTGAGGAACACCATGAGGAAGCCACATGTGAGGTAAGGAAGAGTGCCAGAGATAAGATCTTTGGTGAAAGACTAGAAACTACCATCACCGTCCTAGATTTTGCAGAGCCAGAATATGTCATGATCATCAATACTAGGAACAAATCCTACGCTCCCAAAGGCACATTTGACCCTCCCCGCAATTATTCTAGCCCAAGATCATCCTCACCTTGTTGTGAGTGGGAAATCCCTCTACAGACTAGAACTTAGGGTTAGATTATGCAAGCAGAAAAGACCTAAAGATCTCCACTTTCTACCATCATCCCAGACCTAATCCCCATTATTCTTAAGAAAATACATATTTAAATGAGCATACCTTATTACAGACGTTTGATGTAGATCCCTCCTTATGCTTGATCATTTTTTGATTGAAGATCTCCTCCCAAGGCTGACCTGCATTCACATAAAACAAACAACAAACTCCGCATGCATTTGATCTATAGATTAATGGGTTAGATATTTCAATAAACAAGTATACAATAAATCATAAAAACCTCATATGATGGGACGGGAAAAGTATCTCTTTATTATTAACTTCAACAAATCAACTTACAATGATGAAGCTGACCGCTGCTCCATGAACTTGGTCCTAGGCTCCTCTTCTACTGTCCTCCAACTTATTTGCTCTATATCTCTTCTTGCACAAGGGTGGCTAAAGGGTTGGGACAAAGGGAATGTGCAAATGGTTATAGTTTCTTTACTATGATTCTCCTCTTCCAAATGGGACCCCTAACCCTTCTTTTATAGGCTAGAAGAAGCTAGGTATTTGAGTGAACTCTCGGCCATGCATGGCCGGAAGGTTCAGTTAGCTCACCTAAAGCTGTGTGTTCCGTCAACAACTTTTCTTTTTTCATGATTTTGTAGGTACACGCAGACTGTTTTGGGTCAGTGAGAGTGTACACACGTGCAATAATAGAGCAGGGCGCGTGGGCCTTTATAAAAAGTGTTTTTAAGAAGAGTTGTTCATCAGTGTTTTGGCAAAGAAGGAATCTGAGATGGCCTGTTGCCAGGTAAGCTTGTATGGTGAAAATTAGGGTTATAACAGATGCCCCCTAATGTGTGAGGGAAGAAGAGCATCTGATGGCCGAAATACATTACCAATATTTACTGATGTGTCGAACAAGTGAGCCCAGGAACTAGAAATCGGGAGGCACCATCTGCAAAAATAACAATTGTCTCACCGAGGCGGGCATACCCATGCTTGGGATAGAATAAACGCATGGCTACCAATCAAATACATTGTAGATTCATGTCATATAACTATATAAAGTGTAGCCGTGAACAATACACAGTGGAGCTACATCTCGAAATCAAAAAGATATACATGTAGAGTATCCATCTTCTTAGAAGCTGATAAGGCCTGATGGATGGAGATGAGGTCTTCAGAGCTCGAGCAACAACTTCGAAATCTTCAAAACTCAGGTAGGAGTGTAATATGAGTGTATGACTTCACTACCCAGAGGTCCTTGACGGCTCGTCGGTCATGGACTAGAGAATCTTGGTGATCAGACTGAAGGCTTCATTGATTTCGAACAAAGACTTGATTGGACGTTCATGATGGCTGGGTATGAGGGCAAGAGACAAACTACAGAGGGGCTGACTCAGGCTTGGTAAAAACTTCCCTTGGACAATAGCACAACAAAATGATGAGACTCAGGCAACATGGAATTAATCATAAGTTCACGAGGCAGGAGGCAACACAAACTCTCCATATGTTTGGAAGAATAACCAAACGAAGGAGGACATAGCTCTATGTAGCGAGAACAACTTCCTAAGGTTGTATTAAATCCCAGAGTTTGACGAACAAATGGACATATGTGCTTTATCCAAGGGAAACTTATTGTGCTGCCAATAAAGAAAATACTTTTCCCTTCCTCTTTTTGGGGTATATTCAATTTTTTTGTCTTTTTCAATGATTTTGGAAAAAAGAATAAAGGAATGTTACGTTACAATGGAGGAACAAGTGTTACAAACATACAAGTTCAAGGCGCAAGGACAAGACTGATGTTCAAAATAATGATACTTGGGAAAAATCATCTGGGGGCCAAGGGTGTTAAGATGCAGAGGCAACATGCTACAAGGCTTGTGTATAAGGTATGCTTTAGATGGTTCAGTTGGGAGCAACATGGAGCCGACATTTAGACCAAAGACGCAGGTATGAAAACACAGTTAACAAAACACACAATGGTAACGTCCTTCGATGTAAGTTTAACAAGCCCAAAGAAGGTAAGCTCGGTGGTTTTTCATATTTAGAGAGTCTGAAAAAACGTAAAAGGAGACTCCATTGGGGTACCTTTTTCGAAGATAGTCTAGTTGGTTCGAAAAAGGGGTAAACTAGCACCAACAAGACATTTATTCAAAACCATTTTAAYGAGTGTGAGAAAGACAAGATCACTCRGCCATTTTTTCATTTTTAAGGAGTCTGAAAAAGCTTAACTATGGACTCCGCCAGGAATKTTCTTCTGGACCAGTTTAACGAGTGTGAGAGAATAAGGTCACTCGATGATATTTTCATTTTTAGGGAGTCTGAAAAGAGCTTAACTATGGACTTCGTGGGGTTTCCTTTTTTGTAAATTTAGTCCCTCAGGCCTGAAAAAGGGTTAAAATGATACCTGAGAGTACTCTTCTAGAGAACTGAAGTTCCATAGAGTATACCTTTGTTCGTACAGTTGACCGTCTGGACCGAAAAAGGGGTAAACTACAACCGGACAAACGTGACTTCAAATTTCAGTTTAATGAGCGTGAAAGGCCACAAGATCGCTCGATAATATTTTCATGTTTAGAGGGTCTGAAAAGGGCTTAAAAGATGACCTTTTGTCACACACCCACTATGGCATAATAATTTTTTTTTCTTTTCCTCAAGGGACAGAATCCCCGAAGTCCTACGGGGGCCTAGCGCAGGCTAGTTCTTCCCTATTCACCTCCCTATGGTCGTGGGTTAGGACCACAGGCAAAACAAACATGGCGTCCTTTCACTCTTCATGGCTCAGCACTACCAGAGTGTTGAGTCTTTCGACTCTGCAAACCCCAACACAGCAAAGTGCCGAACCCCGAAAGGGCTAGCGAGTACAAGATTCCTGTTTGGGTCTTGTCCTCATGACCACATTTGGTGACCCCGCGCTTAAATCGGCAAGGACCTTACCGACTCTTCGTGATTCAGGAAATCACAATGCATGACCTCTTCCTTTCCCATTCAAATCCTTGAAATCCATGAAGTCTCCAAAGCTTCCCTCCAAAGGAGATCAACGGCTGTAAGCCTCTCCTAATCCGACGGTTTGGATCCTTTCAGGATTTCGGTGCCCGGGGGTTCGAGATGCAATGATCCCAAAAACCCATGCCATAAAAATCTCTGAATTCCGATATGGGTATTTGCGAAGGAGATCAACGACCCTTGATAGTGTGGATCTAGCGGTCCACAGGATTTCATAACTCTCCCTTCTCCAGGCGGCTCGTGTCCACCCATCAATCACGTGGGCTTCACGAGGAAATTCTTCCACGTGTTCTCTCATGCTCGGCTCTTGGCACTTCGCTACTCGGGAAGTCGTAAATGATCCCTTTCAACCTCCAAACTAACGAACCCTCGATATGCAATGTATCGAGACGCCAGAACCCACGACTATCCTTCCTCTTTGATCATCGGCCCAGATCATATCGCAATCTCGCAACTAGAGACTTCGTGACTCCAAGAGTCAGGTCTTCCACCTCCAAACTCACGAATCCTCGATATGAGAAATGGACAGATCTCTGCCACCTATCCTCTTTTGATTAACGACCGAGATCACATTGCAATCTTGCGACTCAAGACTTCGTGACTCCAAGAGTCGGGTCTTCCACATTCAAACTTACGAATCCCCGATAAGCGAAATGAACAGATCTCCGCCACTTGTCCTCCAACATGGACGGTCCCGATGTCTTCGGGACTTTTGGGATGTAGTCGAGTTCACTCTTCTGCCTAAGTAAAGGATTAGATCGACAGCTTATAGGGCTCCGATGGGTCCCTGGGATCTACGGTCCAGGATCCTCTCGCAACCTCGCCATTTGCAAGGTCAAGAGACTTCCTCTTCTGACTCCCAATGTCCAAATCCTCGATAGGGAGGATCTCGCGACACGTGTCCTCCTGCATACGGGCGGCTTAGATATACTTCAACTTGTCACAATTTCTGAGGTCGAGTACTCGGACTCTCATCCTCCAGATCCCCGAGCTCCTGAACGCCGATATCCCGATACAATCTCCTTCTCGGAACTCTCGCTCTGCTACTCTTCACATGAGGTTTAAACCTCATGTAATTCTCGACAGATCCAACAACTGTCGGCTGTTTAGACCAAGATCTAATGGCTCAGACCTGTCTCTCCATTGCGACATTCCTAGGCTGCCTGGACACGAATTCACGGTCCAGATTCTTTCACGGACCTTAGGAATCTACGGTCCCGATTTCTTCGCTACTCGCGAAGATTAAGGAAAAAGGGTTAGGGCATTTAACGCCCTCATTTATTCCTTCGATCTAATGGTCGTGAATGACCGCAGATCTCCCGACAAGATTTCATCCGTTGATCCATACTTTTTCTTCGAATCCTTAAGGGATTCTGCAACTTCTACACCTCTGCAGAGTCTTTGCACACAAAGTGCTACCTCTTCTGAGCTTCTCAAAAGAAAAGGTGTCTCTATGGGGAGATTTATCCAGGGTATCACCTGAGATGGATAAGGGTATAGGTTTCCTGAGAAACAACTTGAATTATGAATTGATTCAATGTGTGTATATACATATAAATCTATTTATAGACATAAGCCATATGTGGCCCTTCCATTATAAGCATGCAACCACCATTTCATAATCAAAACATTACACATGCAGTATTATACTTAGACCATTTATAAAACTGCACAAACTATGAGCATATATGTCAGTGTATGAATTTCAAGGTGCAAGATGTAAAACACTTATCAGAAATAACACCAGAAATGAGTGCAACTACTGAGAGGGGTGCTCATTTCCACCCAACCGTAGGCTCAATGACTCCCAACGGATTTGCCACTAGCCACCCCCGAGATGAGACCACGATGTTGCGAGACTGTGTCTCAGTTTTCCAGTGATCGAGAACGAGGGCTACTCTCCCCCTTCTTCGCTATCACCCCCTCTTCATATCTCCAGAGTTCTCTTTTTTTCACTCGTGTCCCCCTTTCGCTCCTTCCTCAAGCATTTTCCCCTTGCAAGGTTGTGTGTGGCGCGATCCCCCTGGCGATGGTCAGGTGTCAGGACGGTCCACGGATGGGAATTTTACCCCCATCCCCTCATTACACATGAGGAGCCATCGACCTACCATCTCGCGAGTAATTAATTTTAGGCCAGTGAGATGCTCTTGGTTCTCTGGGCCAGTGAAGATCAAATATGGTATTGGTTTTCGGTGGAAGTTAACACCACCATTCCAGGTGCCTTCCACCACCTTTATCCAACCATCATGGTCTATTTTTCAACATATCCCCTCTCAACAGTCCTGCAATATATATTCATAATATTATTTACATTCATCGACCTTTTTCATAAGGTCCATTCACATCATACATTCACATTTCTGAATTCTCCATAGTTCTTGGCCAGTATAGTTATTTTTACAAACTGGGGGAAACAGGGTGTTACAATTCCCTCCCCCTTAAAGGAACATCATCCTTGATGTTCTATCTATCAACATGACGTGCATGTACATATGTAAACAAAATCGGATATGCCTGTTTCATGGCATCCTCCATTTCCCATGTAGCCGCATCTGGGCCAAAATGTCTCCACTGCACCTTGACCTATGCAATGGTTCGGTTCCGGAGCGGGGTTTCCTTTCTGTCCAGTATGCATTGGGGTTCTGGTAGAAATTCTCCCTCTGGTTCCACTTGAATCACAAACCAATCAATTATATGATTAGCATCATGTACATATTTCTTCAATAATGAAACATGGAAAACATTATGTGCTTTGACTGTGGGAGGAAGTGCTAGCCGATAGGCTACAGGTCCCACTGTATCTATAACCTCAAAGGGTCCACAATACCGAGGTGCCAGCTTGGCACAAACTCCCATTTTTAGGGAACATTTCCTGGGCCTAACTCTGAGATATACATGGTCTCCCGTTTTGAACTCTCTTGGAGTTCTCTTTTGGTCGGCATAACTTTTCTGTCGGTTTTGAGCGACCTTTAGATTTTGTCTTATCTGAGTCACTTGCTGTTCCATTTCTTTTAACATGTCGGGCCCAAAAGATACCCTGTTTACGGGATTACTCCAGCTGACTGGAGTATTACACGACCTACCATAGAGAACCTCGAAGGGACTCATCTTTAGGGATGCTTGGTAGTTGTTGTTGTAGGCGAATTCTACCAGTGGCAGGTAGTCTTCCCATTTCTTGGGTTGATGCCTTACATGCATCCTTAACATGTCTTCTAATATTTGGTTCACTCTTTTTGTCTGTCCATCGGTTTGGGGGTGATAGGCGGTGCTAAACAACAATTTGGTCTCTAAACCAGTCATCAGTGATTTCCAAAAGTTAGAAGTAAATGTCGTGTCTTTGTCAGACACGATCTCTTTCGGCACACCATGCAATATGAATATCTCTTTCATGAATACCTGGGTGATATCTATTGCTTTGAAAGTTGATTTGACAGGGATGAAATGAGCAGACTTGCTCAATTTATCCACCACTACCATAATGACATCATTCTGTTTGGTAAAAGTTGGTAATCCCGTGATGAAATCCATGGAGATGGTTTCCCATTTCCATTCTGGGATTGGTAAAGGTTGCAATAACCCTGCTGGATGTCGGTGTTCTACTTTAACCTGTTGGCATTCTATGCATTTGGCCAAGTACTCGGCTACGTCTTTCTTCAATCCAGGGAAATAAAATTGTTTCCTGGTGGTAGTGACCATTTTTTGGTATCTTGGATGACCAGTATAGGGTCTTTTATGTAGTTCATCCATAATGAACCTCTTCAAGTCATCACATGCTGGAATATAAAATCTATTTCTGTAAGTGAGCAGACCTCCTTCGGTCATCTGATAGCCTTCATATTTTACTCTGGTAGGTTCTTGCTGTAGGTACATGATCACGGTCTGAACAAATGGATCTGTCCTTTGTACATTTCTGACTCTTTCTTTGACATCTGTCTCACAGGTGCTCACCGCTGCCAGGTGATTTGTGTTCATACTTCTACTAAGGGCATCGACCACCCTATTTTCCTTACCTTTAATGTGTTTGATCTTGAAATCAAACTCACTAAGGAGGGCCATCCACCTAGCTTGTCTAGCATTGAGATTTGGTTGATCAAAGAGGTATCACAATCCACAGTGATCTGTCATAAGTACAAATTTTCTTCCTAGGAGGTAATGCCTCCACATTTTTAAGGCATGCACTATGGTAGCCAGTTCTAGATCATGAGTCAGATAGTTGACTTCATGCTCATTCAATTTTCAGGATTCATAGCAGATCACGCTTCCTTCTTGCATAAGGACTCCTCCGAGTCCTTCCCTATAGGCATCTGTGCACACGAGGAAATCAGCTTTGGGATCGATGATCTTCAGGACGGGTGTATGGGTCAGTAGATGTTTTAGGGTTTGAAATCTTTCTTCACATTTCTGCGTCCACAAGAATTTTGTCCCCTTCTTCTGGAGGGCAGTGATTGGAAAACAAATATTGGAGAATCCTTTTATAAATTTCCTATAGTATCCTGCTAATCCCATAAAGGATCTAATGTCTGAAACATCCTTTGGGGTAGGCCATTCCATGATAGACCTGATTTTTTCAGGGTCTACCACTACTCCTTCTTCGAAGAGAACATGGTCTAAGTAATGTATTTCTTTCTGGAAGAATTCACATTTGCTGAATTTAGCATAGAGCTGATGTTCTCTTAGCACTTGCAGTACAAGTCTAAGATGCTCTTCATGCTCTTTTCTATTCTTGGAGTAGATTAATATATCATCAATAAAAACAAGTACAAATTTGTCCAGGAATTTGCTGAGTACATTGTTCATCAAGCACATAAAAGTGGCAGGGGCATTGGTCAACCCAAATGGCACCACCACAAACTCATAATKACCATACCTTGTTCGGAAGACAGTTTTATGGATGTCTTCACCCTTGATTCAGACTTGATGGTATCCCAACCTTAAATCAATATTTGAGAAAATAGACGCACCCCCCAATTGATCGAACAAGTCATCGATCCTGGGCAAGGSGTACTTGTTCTTTATGGTTACCTTATTGAGTTGTCTATAATCTATACAYAGTCTAAGGGTGCCATCCTTCTTTTTCACAAACAGGATTGGCACTCCCCATGGAGACACGCTGGGTCAAATATAACCCTTATCCATCATTTCTTTTAATTGCAATTTGAGTTCAACTAACTCGGGTGTGCTCATCTGGTAGGGTGTCCTAGACACTGGCACCACTCCCGGTGCGAGTTCTATAGAGAAGTCTATGTATCTTCTCGGAGGTAGACCCGATACCTCTTTCGAAAACACATCTCTATATTCCCTCAGGGTAGGATGATCTTTAAGGCTGGGTTTGTCACCTTCTATGGTTTCCGACACCTGTATTGCATATAGGGGACATCCCTTTTGGCAATACTTTCTCATTTGTAGAGCTGATATTTGTCTCACCGAGACAGGTTTTCGGATCCCTTGAAGGGTCATCCTTTTTTCTTCTTTGCTCACACATTCTAAGGTTTTATGGTAACAATCCAATCTGGCTTTATGGGTGGCTAGCCAGTCCATACCAATCAACAGATCGTACGATCCAAGGGGTAATACGTTAAGGGTTGCTTGGGTGGAAAATTCACCCAACATCAGTCGACAGGCTGGTATGAACTCTGCTACCCTTCTTTTGGTGCCAGTGGCTAACTGTACCAACCATGGCTTGGTTTGTTTTTGTGGTTGTAGTTTACACTTCTCAACAACTTTAGGGGCTATATAACTCAAGTTTGAACCAGGGTCAATCAAAATAGACACTAGATGGTTGGA
>ML841435.1:22958-40011 GCA_009831015.1 Picea engelmannii | reverse complement strand
GTTGGTTGTTAGTCAATATTTATATTTATTTACAACCAATACATAATTCATATTTTCACATGTACACACACACAATAGGGGTTTTTCATTCTCAACTTCGTCTTTTGATTAGGAAGGTTAAGACAAGGGGGGTTTTACTCTTTTTAAGAGTGTTCTGAACGAAGCTTCTGCACAACTCGTTCATGGGTCCAAGAAGGCCAAGTGTTGTAACCATGCTCTGATACCAATTTTTCACACACCCACTACGACATAATAAAAAAAATTTCTTTTCCTCAAGGGATAGAATCCCCGAAGTCCTACGGGGGCCTAGCGCAAGCTAGTTCTTCCCTATTCACCTCCCTATGGTCATGGGTTAGGACCACAGGCCAAACAAACATGACATCCTTTCTCTCTTCACGGCTCAACACTACCAGAGTGTCGAGTCTTTCGACTCTGCAAACCCCAACACAACGAAGCGCCGAACCTCGAAAGGGCTAGTGAGTACAAGATTCCTGTTTGGATCTTGTCCTCGTGACCACATTTGGTGACCCCGCGCTTAAATCGGCAAGGACCTTACTGGGTCTTTGCGATTCGGGGAATCACGATGCATGACCTCTTCCTTTCCCATTCAAATCCCCAAAATCCATGAAGTCTCCCAAGTTTCCCTCCAAAGGAGATAAATGGCTGTAAGCCTCCCCTGATCCAACGGTTTGGATCCTTTCGGGATTTCGGTGCCCTGGGGTTCGAGATGCAATGATCCCAAAAACCCATGCCATGAAAATCTCTGAATTCTGGTATGGGTATCCGTGAAGGAGATCAATGGCCCTTGATAGTGTGGATCCAGCGGTCCACAGGATTTCGGAACTCTGCCTTCTCCAGGCGACTCGTGTCCACCCATCAATCACGTGGGCCTCACGAGGAAATTCTGCCACGTGTTCTCTCGTGCTCGGTTCTCAGCACTTCGCTACTCGGGAAGTCGTAAACGATCCCTTTCAACCTCCAAACTCACGAACCCCCGATACGCGATGTATCGAGATGCCAGATCCCATGACCGTCCTTCCTCTTTGATCAACGACCCGAATCATATCGCAATCTCGCGACTCGGGACTTCGTGACTCCAAGAGTCAGGTCTTCCACCTCCAAACTCATGAATCCCCGATATGCGAAATGGATAGATCTCCGCCACCTGTCCTCTTTTGATTAACGACCCAGATCACATCGTGATCTCGTGACTCAGGAATTCGTGACTCCAAGAGTCGGGTCTTCCACCTTCAAACTTACGAATCCCCGATAAGTAAAATGGATAGATCTCCGCCACCTGTCCTCCAACATGGATGGTCCCAATGTCTTCAGGACTTCTGGGATGTAGTCGAGTTCACTTTTCTGCCTAAGTAAAGGATTAGATCGACGACTTATAGGGCTCCGATGGGTCCCTGGGATCTACGATCCAGGATCCTCTCGTGACTTCGCCATTTGCAAGGTCAAGATACTTCCTCTTTTGACTCCCGATGTTTGAAGCCCCGATAGGGAGGATCTCACAACACATGTCCTCTTGCAGACGGGTGGCTCAAATCTATTTCGCCTTGTCACGATTTCTGAGGTCGAGTACTCGGACTCTCATCCTTCGGATCCTCGAGCTCCCGAATGCCGATATCCCGATACAATATCCTTCTCGGAACTCTCGCTCTGCTACTCTTCACATGAGGTATAAACCTCATGTAATTCTTGATAGATCCAACGGTTGTCAGCTGTTTAGACCAAGATCTGACGGCTCAGACTTGTCTCTCCATTGCACCGTTCCTAAGCTACCTGGACATGAATTCATGGTCCAGATTCTTTCACGGACCTTGGGAATCTACGGTCCCAATTTCTTTGCTACTCGCAAAGATAAAGGAAAAAGGGTTAGGGCATTTAACTCCCTCGTTTATTCCTTCGATCTAATGGTCGTGAATGACCACAGATCTCTCGACAGGATTTCATCTGTTGATCCATACTTTTTCTTCGAATCCTCAAGGGATTCTGTGACTTCTGTGCCTCTGCAGAGTCTTTGTACACAAAGTGCTACCTCTTCTGATCTTCTCAAAAGAAAAGGCGTCTCTATGGGGAGATTTTTCTAGGGTATCACCCGATATGGATAAGGGTATAGGTTTCCCGAGAAATGGCTTGAATTCTGAATTGATTCAATGTGCGTATATACATATAAATCTATTTATAGACATAAGCCATACGTGGCCCTTCCATTATAAGCATGCAACCACCATTTCATAATCAAAACACTACACAGGAAGTCTTATACTTAGACCATTTATAAAACTGCACAGACTATGAGCATATATGTCAACATATGAATTTCAAGGTGCAAGATGTAAAACACTTATCAGAAATAACACCAGAAATGAGTGCAACTGCTGAGAGGGGTGCTCGTTTCCACCCAATCGTAGGCTCAACGACTCCCAACAGATTTTCCACTAGCCACCCCCGAGCTGAGACCACGATGCTGCAAGACTATGTCTCAGTTTACCAGTGACTGAGAATGAGGGTTACTCTCCCCCTTCTTTGCTATCACCCCCTCTTCATATCTCCAGAGTTCTCTTTTTTTTCACTCGCATCTCCCTTTCGCTCCTTCCTCACACATTTTCCCCTTGTGAGGTTACGTGTGGCGCGATCCCCCTCGCAGTGGTCAGGTGTCAGGATGGTCCACGGATGGGCGGTTTACCCCCATCCCCTCATTACGCATGAGGAGCCATCCACCTACCATCCTGCGAGTAATTAATTTCGGGCCAGCGAGCTTCTCTTGGTTCTCCGGGCCAGTGAAGACCAAATACGGTATTGGTTTTCGGTGGAAGTTAATGCCACCATTCCAGGTGCCTTCCACCACCTTTATCTAGCCATCATGGTCTCTTTTTCAACATATCCCCTCTCAGCAGTCCTGCAATATATATTCATAATATTATTTACATTCATCGACCTTTTTCATAAGGTCCATTCACATCATACATTCACATTTCTGAATTCGCCACAGTTCTTGGCCAGTACAATTATTTTTACAAACTGGGGGAAACAGGGTGTTACACCCGTTATATCTTTTGGGAGTCCTGAGGGTGAGGTCAAGAGTGAAAAATAATCATGCAAATGAGGCTCAAATTTGTAATTAAGAAAAACAACAAGGACTCCCGAGCCTACAATGATTCGAATCAACATGGTCACCATAATGCAACTAGGATCTACCTAGGGCATCCATGTTTCGGTAAGCTCTACCACCAACTTGCGACACTTCTAAAGCAACAATGATGGTTCCGTGTCGCAACCTGATGGGATCGATCCTATGGAAAAGGAAAAAAGCCAAGGAGATACAAAATTCAGGGTAGAAACCTAACCTACATGCTCAAGTTGATCTTCATAAATTTTTTCCACGGACCGTCGAAAATGACCCAAAACTCCAAAAAATTGTCCCGATACCCGATCATACCCCCCCAATGCAATTCTTGAATAACTCTAAATAGTTTTTGGTTTGAAAAACATGATAAGGGGGGTCAAAAAAGTGACAAAAAGAGGCCAAAAAGTCTATAAATAGAAGCTGACAACTCATTATCACCATTGCTGATTTGGAAATTGACTCCAGAGCCAAAAAACCCCCTTTGATAAAAGCGGTGATTTCAGGAGCTACAGTGGATGAAACGACCATCTGTCTGGACCAAGTAAGTACAAACTCCCTTATCTTGCATTTTAAGTCTTTACTTTTGCATTGGGTTCCATTTTTTAGGGGGGCATCGACCTTAAAAAGGTCGGCCCTAGGTCCATGCAGGCTGTCTCAGGACATGCCGCTTGTACATTCGGGCAGAGTAAACTCTGCACGCGTGTACACGCGACTGTCAGCATTACAGCCCGTGTGGACCCCCCTTATTGAATGAATTTTTTTAAAAAACAAGGATTAACCCTCCTGAACCTTGATGTTTTGCAGGATGTATGTCCACTGTAGAGAAAGAGAGCATGAAGAGGTTAGTGAGTTGGTCGGGGAAGACCCCAATGCTGTGGCTACCTTGATGCAATGTGGGTTGCTCAAGTTCTTCTTATGTCCTTTTATGCGGGCACAACCTCGGCTACTGAATGCCTTGGTTGACTATTGGCATCCAGATGCAGAGGCATTCATGTTAGAGGGGCAATCACTAGTGCCCACAATCGAGGACATATATATTTTGACTGGCCTCTCTAGGAGAGGGGAACTAGTCAACTTCTGGACTTTTCCTTCAGGGCCACATAACATAGCAGAATTGATAGGCCTTTACTGTGCGGCTGATACAGACCACTCGAGCTCACAGGTGCCCATAAGCAAGATTATTGACTTATCACTACACACGATAATATTGCTTATTGGGCGAATCACTGGTTCTGCGGCTCTGCATCAGGCGTCCCTGGAACAGATGAACTGTGCAGTCCATTGCTTAAATGCACAAATATTTGATTGGAGCACCACATTGTTAGAGTGTATGAAGAGGCAATTAACAGATTGCCGATTGCAGACGCAGAGGAACTTCGGGTTTGGGACCTTTCTATGCTCTTTCTTCTTTGAGAGAGTTCCGAGCTTTAGTCCTCGAGTAGTGGCATGAGGACATTAGGCCTCTCTTCATACTATGTGTAGATCGGCAGTGTTACTGCCGTGACAGGGTGGCAGAAGGACCAATGATTCCTTCGACGATGACTTCTTCACGTGGTTGTCGCGACAGATCCCGGTTATAGAGGATTACCCCTATGCCGGGATTGATTTCTTGAGAGACCCTGAGATACCAGTACCTCCTGGTGAGGAGCAAGGAGAGATGGGTAAGTTTACTTCATTGTTTTTTTTTATAAAACATATGTAATTTTTATGTTGTTTTTGTTATATATCATTTTTGTGTGCCATAGTATTTGATGGATATGTGTTTGTTTCATGCAAATGTGGGACCAGTGCGACCTGCGGACTATGCCAGGAACAGGCGTCGTCCTCGGCCAAGGGCCACACTTTCTGCCACAGAGGGACCAACAGCAGCAGAATATCTTCCAGCCAGGGAGGCTGAGAGGGTGTTGAGATGAGTTGAGCAGAACTTTACTACGCTCACTCTCACGGTCCCTATGGAAGAGATTGAGGACCTGCCACCATCGATGCAACCTCATGTAGTGGGGGCACCACGGATGTGGGTCCGATTGTTTCGACGTTTAGCCAACGTCGTAGATCAATACAATAGGGCCCACAGGCCCTGACTTTAGTTAGGCTTTTCACGTGTCGAGAGCACTACTTGTATATATTTTTTGAGGGCATAAGCCCCGTGACTTGTTATTGATCATATTTTTGAGGCGCTTGCGTCCATCTATGTACTCTGGTAACTATGATGTTATATATGGATTTTTATGTCTTTTTGTGTCTTATGGATCATTGGTTTTTTTTTTTTTTNGAGAGGGGGGGGGGGTGAATCAGTTGTTACCGAGCTTAAACAATTATGCTTATTTTAAAATCTTTACAGAGCACTGAATGACAATCATAATAATGCAGGGAAGTAAGCAATAGAACATTCAACATCATTCACACATATGAAATATATAGAGACATATATTTCCTGAGGAAACCCATAAAGGGTAAAATCCTCTTCTTCTTTATATGATAAGTAATCTTTACATTCTGTACATTATCATACTTATGAGCACCAACTCATAATGAGGCTACAACCTCTGTTTTGCAATATGCAACTTGCTGAGAGCACCAAATCTCTATTTTCTCTAGCACCTACTAGAAGGAAGCACCAACTCCCTGGTTTCTCTAGCACCCACTAGAAGGAAGCACCAAGTCCCTAAGTGTTCTAGCACCAACTGGATGGAAGCACCAACTTCTAGTCACATAGGCACCAACCTGTATAATAGAGAACAACAGTTCTCCCTTGCACCACCCTGCCACCCTGGTTTCTCTGGCTGCAACCAGATGGAAGCTACAACTCCCTGTGTTCAAGCACCCACTTGAACCTCTAAGGACAACAGTCCTCCCTAGCACCTCCCTTCCACCCTGAAATATAAAGTTTTCTATATATAAATTTATCACAGTGATACAATATTTATCATTGGCTTACCAGGCTTATCACTATTCTGCTATGCTGCTCTTCTCTCCTGTATCCGTGTCTCTCTGTCTGCATATTCTTGCGATTTCTGATCTTCTATTTTTCTCTACAAGAGCACCTCATCCTTCCTTTAGTGTCTCACTGTCTTGCTGCACACATGCCTTGCACTTTCTGTGCTTCTGCCTTTTATGCTCTGTGCGCCATGTCCATTCAATGCACCATTCCTCTTCTCTGTATTTCAGCTGCTGCACACTCCTCCTTCTACACTCCTAAATCCCTCTCAACAACAACAACCATCTCTTCTTTTTTCTGCCTTATTATAGTCTCTATGCACTTTGTGCATCCCCTGTGCACAATGCTTCTTCACGCTCTTCATGTTGAGTGCTCTGCCTATTCATCATTGCAACTCTTTAGCTTCTCTATCTGTTAAACCCATGTGTCCATCATCACTGGGTGTTATGCTAAGATTCCTTAGCCTCTCCAATAGTCAAGACTCTTTGTCTTCTCTGTCATAGTCGAGCTCATCCTCTCTATTGTAGTTACAGGCTTCAACATTCATCCATCTATCAATTGCCTCTATGAACAATCTTCATTCCACTGGCAGATTCCTTGAGACTCTTCAGCTCCTCTGGAAATCACACAGAAGTCTCTTTGAGTCCTCTGGCAGAAACCATTAATGGTTTCTAGTAGTTACACTGTGAACCTCCAAAGACCGCTTCAACAAATGAATCACCATTGATCGATTAACTGTGAAGATAAATAATAGCCCTTCGATCATATTCCTGAATAACCCGCACCATTGGATCATAAATGATGGGTCTCGCGCTTATTTCACCATTTCGCAATTCGGCCTTTCGGCATTTCGACATTTCAACATTCGGCTTTTCGGCATCCCTGTGGTGAGGCATCTCGACTCTCCAAGTTGCGATCTCCGAAATGGAGACTAGCTTTGTGCTACCTCCTCCCTTGAGCCTTCATCGATGTGACCATGGGTTATGACCAAGGGCCAATTCTGAACATGTATTTCGCATTTCGCGTTTCGGGGATTCTGTGATGAGTCGTCTCGACTCTCCATGTCCCAAACTCCAAAATGGAGCTTGTCTCTTCAAGCTCTTCTCTATAGCTCTTCAATGATGTGACCACCGATGGTGACCATAGCCTTATTCGAAAACGCATTTCGGTGTTTCATCATTTCATCATTCCTGTTGTAAAGTGTTTCGACACTCCAACTCCCGGTATCCGAAACCAACACCAAAAGGTGTTTTTTGCATTTCGGCATTTCAGCATTCCGACATTCCTTGTGATGAAGTGTTTTGACGCTCCATCTCCCGGTATCCAAAATCTACACAAAAAGGTGTTTCAGGGTTTCACATTTCACGACTTCGGGACTCCTGTGATGAAGAGTCTCGACTCTTGACTCCTCCAACTCCCGGTATCCGAAACTCCGGTTGATGTGCCTGTTTTAGGATTTTCGACGTTTCACATTTCGGCACTTTGAGACTCCTGTGTTGAAGAGTCTCGACTCTTGAATCCTCCAACTCCCGGTATCCGAACCTCCGGTCAATGTGCCTGTTTTGGGTTTTCAGGGTTTTGCATTTCACGATTCCGGGACTCCTGAAGATGAAGAGTTTCAATTCTTCCAACTCTCGGTATTCGAAACTGTCCTGTTGCTTTCGGGATTTCGGTGTTTCACATTTTTTAATTCTGGGACTCCTGATGATGAAGAGTCTCGACTCTTCCAACTCCTGGTATCCAAAAATATCCTCCTGCCTTCGGGATTTCGTAACCCCACTTCACCTTGCTCTTTAAAGAATGTGCAGGTTCTCCTGTATCCAACGTCGGTCAGACCTTGGGCTCAGATCTGACGTTCATCAAGAATTCTCAATGGGATCCAAAGATCACTATCGCTTCTCCTCCCGGGCTTACGTTCTCCCTATTTTACCATCGCTGCATACTCTAATCTTGCCATCAATGACAATCACACCTACCTGTAAACATGCCAACAATCTCCCCCTTTGGCATTGATGGAAACCCTGAATGATTGCGCTAATTTGTTTGGACCTCCAACTGTAGCATCCGATCCAGACCACTCCTTTTCTCCCCCTTTGACATCAATGTCAAAGAAAACATCCTCCCCCTGATATGTTGCAATATTTTTAGGAGGTATCAGATATTCAATCAATACAAAACTCCCCCTAACAGGATGGACTCTCTTAGGTGTGAGACGGGATGACACCCAACTTCTGTCGGAGATATTCAAACGGTGTCTTGGCTAGGGGTTTAATAAAGATGTCTGCAATTTGTTCTATGGTTGGAATGTAATGGACCTGAGAAATCTGATTAGTGACCTACTCTCTGAGAAATGGTATTTTATGGGAATATGCTTGGTCTCTGAGTGGAATACAAGATTCTTGGACACACTGATGGCACTAGTGTTATCACAATGAATTGGGATCAGTGCAGCATATTTTACCTCCAAGTGTCTGAATCATCCATAATACAAGTAATTTTGGAGTAATCATCAATAATCAACATGAAGTAGTTTTCTTTCCCTGTGCCTTCCTGTATTGATGGTCCACATAAGTCCATATGAACTAGTTGGAGTGGTTTCTTTGTTGAAGTAAAGCTCTTGGACTTAAACAATGTCTTGGTTAGCTTTCCTACTTGGCAGGGTTTACACATAGAATCTTGGGGCTTTGATATTCTCAAAAGATCTTTTACTGCCTCAAGATTTTTGAGCTTGATTAAGTGGTCAAAGTTTAGATGTACAAGTCTCCTATGCCATAACTAGCTTTCATCATGTTTTCTTAGATGACACTCTTCTCTATCTTCTTTCAGTACATATACATTATTTTCTATCCTTATGCCTTTGGCCACCACTTGTCTTGAGTTTACAAACTTTATCTTGCAGTCCTTGGACGTGAACACCACTTCACATCCTCTGTCACACATTTGACTTACACTGAGAAGATTATGTTTCAGCCCATCTACAAGCAGAACATCTTGGGCTTTTCCTTTTCCATTACTTAGAATCACCATCCCTTTACCCTTTATTTTACCTGGAGCATCATTTCCAAAGGTTACGTTTCCTGATTTGCTTTCACTTAGAGATAGAAACTTACCTTTGTCTCCCATCATATGTTTGGAGCATCCACTGTCTATATACCAAGGGTTCATTTGTATTTGAGATGACAACACTAATCCACACTTGTCACTTTCTTTCTTCTTCCAAACCTTGACATTTTCAGCAGGGGAATTCAAATCTGGTTCATAGTTCCTTAAGCGACAGTCAACAGATTTATGTCCATAGTTATGATAGATGTAACATTCTGGTTCATCGAATAAAGGATCATAACGATTGTTATGATTAACCCGTGTCCTTCTCCCATCCATCAAATGATTTGCAGTCAGTGGTGGTTTGTTACTTGGCTGTATCATTCTTTGTTGTGGCAGATATCTATACCTTGAATGTCTTGATTGCTCATAATTTAATTTTAAAGAATAGTTTACAACTTTATGAACAAAGTTAGAACAGAAGAAAAAATATTCATAGAAAAAACGTTGGTACCTAGAAAAAGTATGTCTTCTTTGAGGAGGTCGATTTCTTTCATGCCAATAATTTCTCTGATCTACAGATTTGGTTCTGGTACTTTTTCTTTCATTCCTTCTTGGTAGCTGATTTTCTTTCTTTGTTTATGCAGAGTGACTGTTGTCAATGTTTGAGGATTTGAAAAACTTGATAGGTTCTTTGTTTCTTAGCTGACCACTACTTGATCCCTCTTCATAACCCAAACCAATTTTTAGCTTTGGATTCTGTTGCTGATTCAGAATGGTGGCTAATCCTTTTGAGGCTTTGATACTTGACATATTCTGATGATACAAGGCTTGAAACCTCTCAAACTCTTTCCTAGTTTTCACTACTTCTTCTTCAGAGCTTTACATCTTGCCTTCTTTTCTGATAACTGTTGTTTCAGAATGTCCTCGATTTTCTTTGCCTCTTCTAATTACACTTTTAGCAGGGCAAAGTCTTCATCAGGCTATTTACTGTCTTTCTCAAACTGTATCAACAATTGTTTTTTCTTTCTGTTCTTAATACTGAGTCTGTCAATATCTTCCAGTGCACTGATCATTTCTCCTTCCATATCAACCATAGCTTCTTCATCATTATCATCACTGCCTGTGCTTTTATTATCATAATCCTCTTTGGCCATAAGTATAAAGTCATTTAGTTTATCTTCAATAGAGGAGTCATTGTCTTCATCATCTGAAGGATCATCATCATTGTTTACACAAAGACTTTTCTTCTTAAAATTATTCTCTTTAAAGAAATTTCTGTGTTTTTGCTTCTCCTCATCATCACATGTCTGATCCTTTCTTTTGTGAGGACATTTATTTGCAAAGTGACCTATCTTACCACAGTTGAAACATTTGAAAGCCAGTTTACCTTTGTATTTTCCTGATCCCCTCTTGAGTCTCTTCACAAATTTTGCTTCAATTTCATCAGGCTCAGAATCCTCATTCTTGTGTGCCTTAAATGATGCTTCTCTGGAGGTGGGTTTATCTTTAACTATTCTCATTTCATATGCAGTCAATGTTCCTAGAAGTTGATCAAACTCCAAGGTTTTTAGATCATTAAGTTCTTCTATAGCAGAGACCTTCAGGTTGAACCTATCTGGTAGAGATCTCAAAATTTTCTGAACTAAAGAAGGTTCCTCAATTTTTTCACCAAGTGCTTTCATTGCATTTACCAGTTCTTAAACTCTCAGAAAGTATTTTCCAACAGTTTCATCTTCTTTCATCTTCAGCTGTTCAAACAGTACTTTGTAGGTTTGAAGCTTGGCATCCTTTACTTTCTCATTACCTTCATAACTGCTAATGAGTTTGTCCCACATTTCTTTGGCAGTTCCTAGGTGCATAACTTTTATGAATTCTGCTTCTGCAAGCCCACTCAGGATAGCATTCATAGCCTTAGCATTGAAGCTAAATTCTAGTTTGTCATCCTTATTAGCTAGTACAATTGGCTTTACATAACCAATATCTACCACATCCCAGACATATGCACCTAAAACCATTATGTAGGTTCTCATTCTAACTTTCCAGAAGGTAAAGTTTGATCCAATGAACAGAGGGGCCTTATTGGTTGAATTTCCTTCATGGATTGACATGTTTAAGCTCTAGGATCTACCCTTAGATAAAAGGGGCCAGATCTGATACCAATTGTTATACAACTGAGAGGGGGGGGGGTGAATCAGTTGTTACCGAGATTAAACATTTATGCTTATTTTAAACTCTTTGCAGAGCACTGAATGACAATCACAATAATATAGGGAAGTAAGCAATAGAACATTCAACATCATTCACACATATGAAATATACAGAGATAGATCTTTCCTGAGGAAACCCATAAAGGGTAAAATCCTCTTCTTCTTTATATGATAAGTAATCTTTACATTATGTACATTATCATACTTATGAGAACCAACTCATAATGAGGCTACAACCTCTGTTTTGCAAGCTACAACTTGTTGAGAGCACCAAATATCTATTTTCTCTAGCACCTACTAGAAGGAAGCACGAACTCCCTGGTTTCTCTAGAACTCACTAGAAGGAAGCACCAAGTCCCTAAGTGTTCCAGCACCAACTTCTAGTCACACAGGAACCAACCTGTATAATAGAGAACAACAGTTCTCCCTTGCACCACCCTGCCACCCTGGTTTATCTGGCTGCAACCAGATGGAAGCTACAACTCCCTGTGTTTAAGCACCCACTTGAACCTTTGAGGACAACAGTCCTCCCTAGC
Organism: Picea engelmannii; assembly: GCA_009831015.1. NCBI lineage: Eukaryota > Viridiplantae > Streptophyta > Pinopsida > Pinales > Pinaceae > Picea > Picea engelmannii. The sequence goes on along the minus strand of ML841435.1, from coordinate 28,149 downwards.
ACCTCCCTTCCACCCTGAAATATAAAGTTTTCTATATATAAATTTATCACAGTGATACAATATTTATCATTGGATTACCAGGCTTATCACTGTTCTGCTATGCTGCTCTTCTCTCTTGTATCAGTGTCTCTTTGTCTGCATCTTCTTGCGATTTCTGATCTTCTGTTTTTCTCTACAAGAGAACCTCAACCTTCCTTTAGTGTCTCACTATCTTGCTACACACATGCCTTGCGCTTTTTGTGCTTCTACCTTTTATGCTCTGTGTGCCATGTCCATTCAATGCACCATTCCTCTTCTCTGTATTTCAGCTGCTGCACACTCCTCCTTCTACACTCCTTAATCCCTCTCAACAACAAAAACCATCTCTTCTTTCTTCTGCCTTCTTATAGTCTCTGTGCACCTTGTGCATCCTCGGTGCACAATGCTTCTGCATGCTCTTCATGTCAAGTGCTCTGCCTGTTCATCATTGCAACTCTTCAGCTTCTCTATCTGTTAAACCCATGTGTTCATCATCACTGGGTGTTATACAGAGATTCCTTAGCCTCTCCAATAGTTGAGACTCTTTGTCTTCTCTGTCACAGTCGAGCTCATCCTCTCTGTTGCAGTTACAGGATTCAACGTTCATCCATATGTCAATTTCCTCTACGAACAGTCTTCATTCCACTAGCAGAATCCTTGAGACTCTTCAACTCCTCTGGCAATCACACAGAAGTCTGTTCGAGTCCTCTGGCAAAAACCATCAGTGGTTTCTAGCAGTTACACTGTGAACCTCCAAAGACCGCTTCAACAACTGAATTGCCACTGATTGATTAATTGTGAAGAGAAATAGTAGCCCTTCGATCATATTCCTGAATAACCTGCACCATTGGATCATAAATGATGGGTCTCGTGCTTCTTTCGCCATTTCACAATTCAGACTTTTTGCATTTCGGCATTCCACCATTCAGCTTTTCGACATCCCTGTGGTGAGGCATCTTGACTCTCCAAGTCGCGATCTCCGAAATGGAGACTAGCTTCGTGCTACCTCCTCCCTTGAGCCTTCGTCGATGTGACCATGGGTTATGACCAAGGGCCAATTTTGAACATGTATTTCACATTTTGCATTTCAGGGATTCTGTGATGAGTCATCTCGACTCTCCATGTCCCAAACTCTGAAATGGAGCTTGTCTCTTCAAGCTCTTCTCTACATCTCTTCAACGATGTGACCACCGACGGTGACCATAGCCTTATTAAAAAATGCATTTCGGCGTTTCGTCATTTCAGCATTCCTGTTGTAAAGTGTTTCAACACTCCAACTCTCGGTATCCGAAACCAACACCAAAAGGTGTTTTTCGCATTTCGACATTTCGGCATTCCGACATTCCTTGTGATGAAGTGTTTTGACGCTTCATCTCCTGGTATCTAAAATCTACAAAAAAAGGTGTTTCGGCGTTTCACATTTCACGACTTCAGGACTCCTGTGATGAAGAGTCTCGACTCTTGACTCCTCCAACTCCCAGTATCTGAAACTCCTATTGATGTGCCTGTTTCGAGATTTTTGGCGTTTCGCATTTCAACACTTCGGGACACCTGTGTTGAAGAGTCTCGACTCTTGGCTCCTCCAACTCCCAGTATCCGAACCTCCGATTGATGTGTCTGTTTCAGGTTTTAGGGGTTTCACATTTCACGATTCCGAGACTCTTGATGATGAAGAGTCTTGATTCTTCCAACTCCTGGTATCCAAAACTGTCCTCCTGCTTTCGGGATTTCGGTGTTTCGAATTTCGCAATTACGGGACTCCTGATGATGAAGAGTCTCGACTCTTCCAACTCCCAGTATTCGAAACTGTCCTCCTGCCTTCGGGATTTCATAACCCCACTTCACCTTGCTCTTTAAAGAACGTGCAGGTTCTCCTGGATCCAACGCCCATTGGACCTCGGGCTCAGATCTGACGTTCATCGAGAATTCTCAATGGGATCCAAAGATCACTGTCACTTCTCCTCCCGGGCTTACGTTGTCCTTGTTTTGCCATCACTGCATACTCTAATCTTGCCATCAATGACAAGCACACTTGCTTGTAAACATGCCAACAATGTGTATGTCCTTTCATATGTGTGCAAGATGCCAATCTAAAATTTGATTAGCTAGGGTATCTGTAATTTGATTTAAACTCCTAGGAACATGAAAATATGTAATACAATCAAAGCTTCATTCTAAGAGATGTACCCTAAGGAATCTTCGATGTAACATCAGATCATGAACACGGTAAACTCTATTTAACTGAGACACAACCAACTAAGTGTCGAGGTAGACCCAGAGATGAGAGATACCAAATGACAAAGCGTCACGAAGCAACTCAATAACTGCACTGTACTTGGCGACATTGTTTGTGGTGTCACCTAAGCATATACCTCTGGAAGATAATAACTGGCCTCGAGGTGTAAAAATTACCCAAGTTGCGGAGGTAAGCCTCCGAGTGTGTCGGCTAGCACTGTCTGCATACCCAATGAACACCTTGGGTTCACTTGAAATCTGCCATAGTGACGAAAGATACATCAAAACGACACGTCCATAACACTAAAAAACTAGAAAGTAATAGTACAAAGACTATACATATGTTACAAAAAATTACCCATGGTGACCTGCCTATGAGTAATAATTCTTGAGGTAGAGTCCATTTCTAGGCTCTGCCAAAGCATTCCCTTCAAAATCAACCAGACAATAAGCACCTTTTTTTAGAACCTCCTTTATGATGAAAGGTCAGAACCACATGGGTTTGAATTTTCCTGCCCCCAGGGGGTCCTTATCTTGGTGATAGACCATGACAAGGTCACCTTCAATGAAAATCCAAGGATGAATGAACCTATCATATTGACACTTGAATTTATGTTTGTGAGACTCGTTGGCCAGGGCCGCATCACGATGCTGTTCATTGAGATGCTCCAGGTATAATAACCACTCTTCAAGTGGAGAAGTGTCTGGAAACAATTGTACTGCCAACTTTAGAGACAAGATCTGACATTCGATAGGAAAGACTGCCTCCAGCCCATAAACAAGTTGGAAAGGTGAGAAACTGGTTGCAATCTTAACAAACATTCGGTAATCCCATAATGCTGAGTATAACATCAAATGCCAATTTGACTTGGCTGAGTTGATCGTTCGCTGTAGAATGGTCTTAAGAGTTTTGTTCACAGCTTCCACCTGACCATTTTCTTGGGGGTAGTAGGGTGACGAATGTTCCTGCCGTAACCCAAGCTTTGACGTTAACTTGGTCATCATCTAGTTTTGAAAGTGACTGCCATGGTCAGTGACAATCTCCCTTGGGACGCCGAACCTTTCTATTATCTGGTTGAATAAAAAGAGAGCTACAGTCTCTCCATCATCTTTAAACGTTGGCATAGCTTTGACCCACTTCGTGAAGTAGTCTATAACTACGATGATGTAATGGTACCCCCTTGTTGAAGGAGGGTTGCATGTAGTATAATCAATCCCCCACTTGGTGAAGGGACCAACTGTGATGACAGGAAACATGGGAGCGGGATGTGCCCTCATCTTCCAAGAGAAGATTTGGCAAGGGTGGCACTTCTTGACCGATTTGATACAATCTTTGATTAGTTTCATCCAGAAGTAACCTTCTCATAGAATCTTTTGGGCTATTGCCAACCTAGACAAATGATCGCCACAGGCTCTGGTATGGAAATCGTTAAGCACGATAACTGCTTCTTTGTGAGTGAGACATCGGCGCAGGATGTAGTCTACACCTCTCCGATACAATGTATCATCGATTATGAGATAATTCTTAGCCTGATGGCATATGTGTCGACGCTCATCACGAGAAGTAGAGGTGGGGCACTTCAAAGTTTGGAGATAGATAAGTATATCTCCATACCAGGGATCTGAAGAGGTGATAAAAAACATATCTCTCTGATAGGCGACTCTTCGGGCACAAGATCACCTGACTCAACCGGAAGTTCCGAAATAAGTTCTGCGAAGACCAGTGACTTTTTGGATTTCACTGAAACAAAATCTAAGTCAAACTCCTAGAGGACGACTATCCATCTACTGATCTTTCTGCCTATTACCCGTCATGTCAACATGTACTGAAATGGATTCACGACAACAATGACAATGGTCTTGTGAAACAAAACATAATGACAGAATCGTTGAACAACATGGACTGCTGCCAACGCAAGTTTTTCAATATGAGAATAACTGGGAGAGTGGAACCGGTCCGGGGTTGTCTAAATAACCCAAGCCGTTTGGAATGGACCACCCTGACGAGTTTAACGGCTCCGTTGGCCGCTCTAAGGTCTCCTATGAAAACCGAAGAGAAATGATCTAAGCTAAGAAATCTCCAACTTTGGCTCGGCAGCCATCGAACGATAACGCAAATTTCCGAGCCACCGTGAGGTTATAACCATCGAATTTGCTAATGAAAGCGAGCCACCCGAGATTTTCCATGTCGCTATATGCACCATCAAACATTAACAGTGCTTGGCGCCCGTTGGGCTCTGCCCTTATGACAGGAGCCATGGCCTCTGTGCATGGTGGGGTTTGGATTGAACAAAACAAGGCACAGGGTCAAAAACGATAGGGTTTAACATCTCCAGCGTTCAAAGAGGCCGGAAATAACTGCATGCGTGTGAAGGTGGTGGGATTACCACCGCCATGCAATGTGTTAATGACTGTGTTCAGTGCCATTCCATCCAAAATCATAATCGTTTAAACCATATGTTACGGCCAACCGAATAGGTGTATCATCATATCGACGTGCCATCCATCCGAAACAGAACCAACACCATATGTTATAATCATGCGCCAAGTGTACAGTTCAATCCAACATGAAATCCAACATTAACCAACGATCTGTCGTGTCAATCAAACGTTTTAAACCAATATTAATTCGATCATGCCAATGTATAATATCAACTCACAAAACAATGCACCAAGCATCGATTTTGAAATTCAAAAGATTAATCAATGCGCCTTTGTGAAACTCAAACCATTGTCATTATTCTCAAATCGTCCTTATAAATTTACCAATGCATTTGTTGCATATTCAAATGTTTATATTTCAAAGTTTTTAGAACATTGCAACCAAAAACCTCATATAATCAATGAGTCAAGAACTCATAGCAATAAGGATCAAAGCATATAAGACCAAAATCAATCATAACCTTTATAGGATCAAATGTAACCAGTAAATCTTCAT
>ML841435.1:0-13207 GCA_009831015.1 Picea engelmannii | reverse complement strand
TTTATCACCACAAAAATTATATACAGCGAAGCATGCTTATGTAACAGAGCAGGTGAAATATGTATACAGAGTGTAATATAAATGAGTGAAAATTATACCATCGCAGTTGCTGAGACTATGTCAATTTTGAATTGACAATTGCTATAGCAGACTCGACATTTTTGAAAAGGATTGAACCGGTAGTTCGTTGCTTCTTGTCGTTGGGTTGCACCTTTGCATTCTGACCAGTGAGCTTTGCCACTTGGTTTTCCAAATCGTGGATTTTGGATTGCAACCTTGGGACATTCAAGTAATATATTTCCAACCACAACCCACACTGATCGCAAGGTGGAGCAATAGGTTGAGCAGTCGAGGGTTTCGACGATTCACCGAGGGTTCCATGAGGTGGTTCAATACCAGGGAAGTAAGGGTTATCCCGCAGACAAGGAGGTGAATTCTTGACAAAATCATAAGGAGGTTTTCCACACAAGCCCTCAGAGTAAGGATACTCTTCGGCGAGAAAACATTCAATGTCTGAATCAGAGTCTTCGCTGACCACGATAGGCTCTGATTTGGCAGGGGGCTTAGATTTATTCCTCGCCATGCGAGAAATTAACCTTGCATTTTTCTTGCCTCTAGCATTAGCACCAGTCTTTGCTTTAGTCTTTTTGGTTATAGGCTTAGCAACTTCGGCCTGTTTAGTCACATCCATAGGCACATTCGTAGGTGAATCGGGTTTAATTTTGGGTAGCAAAACGTTATAAGGCACAGGGGGAACAGGTTGGGTTTCGGTTACCATGGGCTTATCGACCTGTGGAGGGTTAGATTCTTCAAAGCCATTACGGCTGAGAAAATCATGCCAAGAATCACGACGTAACCCCAATTCATAAACCAAAATCATTTTAATCAACCCCAAATGGAAGATGCTGGTATCAGCTTGGCTATGCTTGTACCTTTTAGACATTTTGAAAAGACTTCTATGTAGGTAGTGCGGCATACTTAGTTCGAAACCCATGAAAACCATCAATAAACACAGGTGAAACAAGAAAATGAATCCGTACCTGCCTTCACAAGTAACAAATTGCTTGATAATCATTAGGAGGTCATACCAGCGGGGTTTCAACATTTTTGCAGGCAAACCTCTGTCGCATGAGTTCACTATGCGAGATTGGAACAGTAATGTCCACGGGACATCATCTACCTTGCAACTTTTCGACCATTTTTGTCCTGTAACAGGCAGGCTAGTTGCCAAGCTGAGGAACTGTTCAGTGATTTCAAGCTGGACATCTCCAACTTTGGCTCGGCAGCCATCGAACGATAATGCAAATTGGCGAGCCACCGTGAGGTTATAACCATCGAATTTGCTAATGAAAGCGAGCCACCTGAGATTTTCTAGGTCGCTATACACACCATCAAACATTAACAGTGCTTGGCACCCATTGGGATCTGCCCTTACGACAGGAGCCATGGCCTCTGTGCATGGTGGGGTTTGGACTGAACAAAACAATGCACAGGGTCAAAAACGATAGGGTTTAACATCTCCAGCGTTCAAAGAGGCCGGAAATAACTGCATGCGTGCGAAGGTGGTGGGATTACCACCGCCATGCAATGTGTTAATGACTGTGTTCAGTGCCGTTCCATCCAAAATCATAATCGTTTAAACCATATGTTACAGCCAACCGAATAGGTGTATCATCACATCGACGTGCCATCCATCCGAAACAGAACCAACACCATATGTTATTATCATGCACCAAGTGTACAGTTCAATCCAACATGAAATCCAACATTAACCAACGATCTGTCGTGTCAATCAAACGTTTAAACCAATATTAATTCGATCATGCCAATGTATAATATCAACTCACAAAACAATGCACCAAGCATCGATTTTGAAATTCAAAAGATTAATCAATGCGCCTTTGTGAAACTCAAACCATTGTCATTATTCTCAAATCGTCCTTATAAATTTACCAATGCATTTGTTGCATATTCAAATGTTTATATTTCAAAGTTTTTAGAACATTGCMACCAAAAAYCTCATATAATCAATGAGTCAAGAACTCATAGCAATAAGGATCAAAGCRTATAAGACCAAAATCAATCATRACCTTTATAGRATYRAATGTAACCAGTAAATCTTCATKCTCAAARGCTTAGTAATAAAAAAAGATCCAAATGCGCAATCAAGGTAAGAGTAGGCCAAAGGACATAAAAAAAATCTTTTGCAATCATGTGATAAACCAATGGTCAAGTGTCTTTCGAAAAAATCAATAAAAGACGACGACAGTTCAAACAATTAAAGAGGCGTTTTCACACTTTCAGTTGTGAAAACTGAATCGAAACCAAATTGCAATTGTCGCGAGAATGAAACAAATGTCTAGAAGCACAATGCGACGATGATTTGTCGTTAATGAGACAAGGGGTGTAGGCAGCTTTTTTAAGAGCAATTAAAAAAAATGAATTGGCTACCAATAGAAACCTAACAAACATCCTGTTGTTACGCAAAAGATGCACTTGTTTGGATTCAAGCGAATCTGGAAGTAGCGACAACTCTCAAAGATAAGTCAGAGGTGTGTGGGATGATCCGTTCTCTTGCGAGATCGAGATGCTAAATCATCTAAATAGGCCTCAACTATATGCTTGAGGTCATGGAAAGAAAAATACATGGCATGCTGAAAGGTGGCTCCAACATTTTTGAGACCAAAAGGCATCTTACGATACATGAATGTACCCCATGGACAGATGAATGATGTTTTGTGCTGGTCTTCGGGTTTGATTACATTTGGTTATATCCCAAAAATCTTTCCATGAAAGAGAAGGCCTCACAACCCACACATTCATCAATTATCTGGTTGATGAATGGTGTGGGAAAATTATCTTTGGGACATGCCTTGTTCAAATCACAGAAGTCTGTACATACACGAATTGTGCCTTGTTTTTTACTGACCGTCACAAGGTTTGACACCCATTGGGTCAAATGGATAGGATAGATAAAATCAGCTTTTAGTAGTTTCTCAACCTCAACCTTAATGGATGCTGCTTTCCTGGGGTTAGCTAGACGACGCTTTTGCCGGACAGGCTTGGCATCTGGATAAGTTGTGATTTCATGTTCAACTATTTTTGGATCGATGCCTGGGATTTCCTCGTAAGACCAGGCAAAAACGTCACATAATTATTTAAATAGATCTGTGTATATTTGAATCTCTTTGGGGGAGCAGTGAGCTCCGACGAAAACATTCTCCATGATGCCAGGGGTTCTGGAGATATTGATCGGTATGGTTTCAGCGATGGTTGCCATATTACCCTCAACATAGACATTGTGTATAGCTAAGGGATTAATAGGACAAGTTCTATCTCCAGTCATAGTCAAGGTGAATTCTTCGGCCTCGATTCTACTTAACTCTAGGAGAAAGTATGATCTATGATGAATATCATCCCATGGTTTGTTCGGACTAGTCATTGCTTCAAGTACTGCTTCGTCAGAGGGCAATACTAAGTCTAATGAATCGGTGTTAGCGAGAGAACCTTGAGCCCAAATAGGCTCTAGAAGCGGATTGAAATCTTGTGTAGGAGTTGGATCTGGGTTGGCTGAAGCTTGATGGACTAAAGAGTACGCTACTTTAGCTACAGTCAAGGGCATGGACATGCCCAGATGCCCTGTCCCCTCCATCGTGGCTGATGGGGAAGGAAGTATCCATGGCTCGGTGAAGTAAGTCACGCGAAACGATGAAACTTGGAAAATCTCAACCTTATGGTGGTCGGATATGAACTTGACAACGCCTTGAGGGGGTGAGTAATAGAAGGTACCCATCAAAGATGAGCACAAACCAACCCCTATGTTGACTACGCCTGGTTGAGGATTATCGATCATCGGGACCGCGGACACCCCCAATGAAGGGTCAGATTTGGAGAAAGACAATTGATCAATGGTCACAATCCAGTTCTCATGTGGAAACAACAAGACCCGAAAAACTGTAGCAACCACTGCTTGCATGGAATAAGTCCAACTCCTTCCTAACAAAATATTGTAGTCGAGGGACGCGTCAACTACCTCTACCTCAACGCACACGGTCTTCCCTCCCAATTGCATGGGAAAAGAGGGAATGATACCATGTGGTCAGAACGAATGACCGTCGAAAGCAGTGATAAGAGTAGATGATGGAGACAAAACGGGATGGCTAATGGCCTTCCAACATGCCAACGACATGACACATGTTGAGGTGCCCTCATCAACCACCGTGCGGAAAATATTTCGAGTAAAAGTTTTCGTGGGGTGAGCCACTACTATTTGAAATGCTACGTGGTAAGGTAGACGAGGTTTTAAGTCAGTTGTATCTAACATGATGGTACCTGGATTACAAGTCTCGGTAGATCCTATAGTGGTTAACAAATATTTCCTCTAGGAAGGGCAGCTTTTGAGGACCTCCAAAGCGGACATCGCACAAGGGGTTTGAGACAAATCTTCCACCACAGAATAGTTCTGAGCGGCCCTTGTGTTTGGGTTGTTATAATCTTTTTTGAACGTGCCTTTTGGGATGCGTGTCATTGTTTCAACAAAATTCTTCTCAATCTGTAGAGGAATAGATGGGATTTTAGCTTCTTTTCCTATCTCAGAAGTGCTTGGTTTACTGTAGTCATGTGCTCTAGTGGATATGAAAGCATCACCCTTCAACATATATACATTCACAGATGCGGGATTGTTCAAATATGGAGAGGGTCCTTGACTTCCCCCTTCTGCACTTGTAGAGGCTTAGTTTAGGTTTTGTCCATGTTGAAATGGATTTGTTAACACAGCAGGCCGTTGCTGTGTCACAAAATTTTGGGCCTTTGCAAGTCAGGGACATAGGTGGGTCGGGTGGTCTTCTGCGCACAGGTTGCACAGATACCTCACCTTCCATTTCTCAGTGTTTCCCCCACCATCATTATCAGTGGGTTTCTTATCCCCCTTACCCTTCTTTTGTTGTTTTTTCTTTCCTTCAGGTTGCTGGGTGGCCTTTGGATTTGTCGATTGCACTGTGTGTACATCCGACGTTTTAGTAGGGGGAGTAGCCAAAACAGTAGTTTGGCTGGCCGCTGTGTGTTGTATAGACAATTGTTGCAACTGCTTCATCAGTTGCTCAGCGGGCTTTGTTTGTGCTGAACCAACAATACCATCAGCATGTGGTCCAGCTCTCTGTCTGGTTTTATCAAGTATCGAGTGTGGTGCATCTGGAAAGATATCATATAATAAACTAGATCGATAATAGATGAGCTCAAGCTGTTGAGATATCATGATGGCATCTTCTTTGGAGAACACTCCTGAAGTCACGACGTCTTTGGATAACTGCGGGACCAAATACTTAAGGAACCACTCGAGCAGGAATGCTGGTGGGACTGGTACCTTAATTAAACTCTTCAGGCGTGTCCATTCTTGGATGTGATCAGAGATATGGTCTACTTTTGTCTGTGATAAATTGGCCAACAATTCTATGCCAGCGTCGTAGCTCATAGGTAATTGGAAATGGTTTAGGAAGGCCATTGCCACTTCACTGAAGGAAGAATATCTTGAGCGATCGAGCTCAATGTACCATTTCATGGCACTCCCAATGAGAGTACGTTGAAACAATCACAACTGTATGGAGTCATCTTTCAACGAGTTAGATGAGCACCAAAGCTGGAAGGTAGTCACATGATCGCCTGGATCTTCGTCAGGCTTGGCTTCGAACTTTGGTATGTACGAAGGCAACTTCATCAGCATAGGAGGCCAACATGGATCATGACATATAGGGTCATTCAACAACCTTGTCAAGTCTGGAAAATGCAAGGTTTCCAGGAAAGGTAGTTTGGGTTGTTGGGGATAACCTGGGAAAAAGGGGCTTGGAGTTTGACTGGCACCAGGTTGCCAGGAAAAGTTCGGATGCGGGCCTGGGTTCGGGTAAAAACCATGGCCATGGCCAGCGTATGGGTTCTGCATGTGAGGAGACATCATCGACTGATTCCCAAAATAGGACGTAGATGGATGGGCGTGCATTACATTCGGAGGACTTTGGGAAGGGTTGCCCCATGCCGATCCCATGGGGATAGGCATAGTACCTTGTCCAGGGTTCCATTGACTGTGGAAAGAATTTCCCCAGATCGAAATTCCTGACAAAGGAACAGATCCCTGCCAAGAATTCCAAGGCCCTGATGTGGAAGAAGTTCCTGGGTTTGCCCCCTGTGCAGGAATAGTACCCTGCATAGGAATAGGTTGTCCGAAACCGGGGTTGACCCCAGTCGGGAAAGTAGCTGATGAAAAGGTGTTGTTACCAAATGCACCAAACAAAGAAAACACTGTCGAACCTATCGGCATATTATGCGAAGGTGGTCCTTGACTCCTTGTTCCAAGTAAACTATGGTGTGCAGGTGGCCCGACGGATTGCTGATGCATGCCACCGAGTGAAGGGGATGAAGGAGGTATATGACCTCCACCGTAAGAGAAAGAATTAAAAGGAGCAGGAGTGCCCCCCATGTGGCCTTGGAGAGGAGGGTTAGAGCTCTCTGTCCCCAGACCTGAAGTCTGTGAAGTGGAGTAGGAAAGTATAGGACTTGTACCTGAACTAGGCATCCCGTATGAGAACGAAGGGCCTGTCGCACTTGGTGGGAAAGGGGTTGTGGCTGCCGCCATAGACAGGATCAGACCACTGTGCGAGGTAGAGGAAGCTAAGACCATGGTGGCTCGGACCAGTGACAGTGGGTTAGGAGGTGGAAAATATCCTGTGGTGACAACCGTAGTGGGAATTGAAGAATTCCCAGAAGGAGTAACAACATTTGTTTCCATTGCTATGTGCTACACTGCCTGACACTCATAAGGGTGAATCGGTACGATGATGGGTGCCAAAATATCAGTGGTTGAGGTTTCAGGTGGACCAAGAGCTTTTTCTCCAAAGTCTAAAACAGTCAATTCCTTTGGATGTTGGTCGGGCACAATTTCTTGTGACTCGGTCGCTTCAAAAGACCCTTGTTGGTCTAGCTTTCGCCTTAGTGGTGGCAAGGGTGGCTCCAGTGTAATCGGTGATAGGCCTTGAAGCCTTCATGAACTTTGGAGCTCGTGATCCTCCACTATGTGAGAAGACCAAAGACACTCCAAGGCTATCTACCCGTTCAAAAAACAACACACACTAAAAAGTCCCTACAAGATAAGACAAGCAAACACTAAACTAATTGGAAGAATAGTTACAACAACCAACACTAGAGAAACTTACCGGTGCAAGTGAAACTCGAACACAGAAGCACCCTCCGAGTATACTCTGCAAAGCATGGTCCAATGTATGTCCTAGGTACCATGGTATACCCCCACAGTCACCTGCGTATGTCCCTAAAAAGATAGGCAACTAGGTTGCCAACACGCGAACAATCACCAGGCGGGTACAATCGAAAGTTGGGTAGACCACAATGAGCAGGGTATCGAGCCCGAAACCTATCAAGGGTATTGAAGGAAAATGGTTTGAAAGAAAACTGAGGACCTCGAACGGATTTGAGACCCACGAAGCCTTGTGGCAAATGTAATCGACAGAATCCCAAAGCAAGCCCTCTATATGTGTTCTCCACTACGATTGGTCCAGCTTTGGAGGGGTTATCTCCGCTACCTTTCCGCATGAAACCTCATGTTTATCCCCTATGTTAGAGGGGGGTCCCAGATAAATTTCACGATACTGGACTTTGACACTCCCTAAGTCAGACTCCAATGTTTGATTTTAATGGCCTTGAAGAGTTTCCTCTCCAACCTAATTCAAGGCCCTAACCCTAAACTAGTTGGTTGACCCTACAAACATAAAAAGTCTAATGAATTTTAGATTTAGCGTTAATTTTATGGCTTGTCTTACGTCAAAGGCTATGAAAGTGAAACTCGTGATGTTTGAAAGATGAAAGTAAAATAAACAAAAAGCTTGGAAACAAAAACTTTTCTTTAAACAACTTTTCAAACTTTAAATTTTTTCTAAGATATTTGAACAACAAACTCAAAGTAGGATTTCACTCGACTACAAGCTACTTATGATCTAAGTAAAATTTCAAGAACTTATGAAAGCAAAGACTTTTCCCTGGTTACTAATGCAAAACAACACTTTTTAACCAATCAAAGAAATACAAGTTTTTTTTTATTTTAATGCTCACAAAGCAAAAAAGGAAAAATACCAACAAGTCAAAACCAAGAAAAATTTTCTGGCCTTAGCGCAGATCACAAAGAGTCACGTCAAAAATCACACACAAGCAAATCTTAAAAACTGGACTCTCACACTTGTCTAAAAACCCTATAACAGAAAATTTTGAGGAAAAACTTTTAAACGAAAAAGAAAGCTATTGCTGTGATCAAACCTAAGTTACTAACTGTTATGACAGAGACCCAAAAACCTGATAGGTATAACTCTTGTCAAAGGAAAGGATGACTGCCTCACCTTCAACATAACTTCTCCTCAAGCATACCACTGACAGTTCAACAGCAAGCGTGTGCACGCGAGCTGTGTAAAGTCAGAGGGCATGTACATGCGTGATGGCCTTATACAGGCCACGTGTATCCTTGACTCTGAGACAAAAACAAAAAGCCAAGCAAGCTAGCCCAGGCAGAGACTACTGGTACTGGAAACTAGAATCTCTTGAAGACTTAGGCACTTACTTTAACAGAAAAAGAAAACCAATCAAGGAAAATTTCATAGACCAAACCAATCCGAGGTGAAACCTAAGCTACAGACTGCAAGCAACAAAGAATAGAAAGAGTTCCAGAAAACCCCTGAGAAGGACTACTTCTGACAGGGAAGATGATGACTGCCTCTTTAAAAGCAATTTTCTGGAATCTACACGCGACTGCCACTTCCTCAGCTAGCGTGTACACGCGGGCTATGAGAATGCAGGGCGCGGGTACACACGTGTAAACCTTATACAGGCTGTGTGTACCTCTATGGGTCTTGAAAAAATTACAGTCAAGCAAAGAAACATAGATAACTGGTATGGAAGACCAGAATCTCTGTTAGCTCAAACTTTTGTAGAAACTTTAAAAACAGGAAAATGAAACCAATTCTTAAAAATACCTAAAAATATCCCCAGGAACCCTAGAGACTTCCCCAGTATGGTCGCCAATTCTGTTGTGAGTGGGAAATCCCTCTATGGACTAGCACTTAGGGTTAGATTATGCATGCATAAAAGACCTAAAGATCTCCACTTTCTACTGTCGTCCCAGACCTAATCCCCATTATTCTTAAGCAAATACATAGTTAAATGAGCATACCTTATTACAGACATTTGATGTAGATCCCTCCTTACGCTTGATCATTTTTTGATTGCATCTCTCCTCCCAAGGATGACCTGCATTCACATAAAAAAAAAAACAAACTCCGCATGCATTTGATCTATAGATTAATGGGTTAGAGATTTCAATAAACAAGTATACAATAAATCATAAAAACCTCATATGGTGGGACGGGAAAAGTATCTCTTTATTATTAACTTCAACAAATCAACTTACAATGATGAAGCCGACTGCTGCTCCACGAACCTGGTCCTGGGCTCCTCTTCTATTGTCCTCCAACTTCTTTTCTCTGTATCTCTTCTTGCACAAGGATGGCTAAAGGGTTGGGAAAAAGGGAATGTGCAAATGGGTATAGTTTCTTTACTATGATTCTCCTCTTCCAAATGGGACCCCTAACCCTTCTTTTATAGGCTAGAAGAAGCTAGGTATTTGGGTGAAACCTTGGCCATGCATGGACGGAAGGTTCAGTTAACTCACCCAAAGCTGTGTGTTCCATCGACAACTTTTCTTTTTTCGTGCTTTTGTAGGTACACGCGGGCTATTTTGGGTCAGCAAGTGTGTACACGCATGCAGTAATAGAGCAGGGCGCGTGGGCCTTTATAAAAAGTGTTTTTAAGAAGAGTTGTTCAACAATGTTTTGGCAAAGAAGGAATCTGAGATGGCCTGCTGCCAGGTAAGCTTGTATGGTGCAAATTAGGGTTATAACACACCTGCTGCTACTATTCAGGTTCCTAAGGTCAAGGAACAACTTCCCCTTTCCCCTCTTCCAAGTACAATATCTTGAATCAGTTGGCCAACATCAAAGCAAATGCAACCCTTCTGGACATGGTTTCCATCCTTGAAAAATAGATGCATCTGAAACAATTCATGGAAGGAAAATCTTCCGTTGTAGCCAGTCTCTCTGAAGAGGTAAATAAAGAGGATTCATCTGTAAATAAAGTAGGTGTACACAACTTTAGATACCCTGTAAAAAATACCCTTTTTAATATTTTTGTAAAGATTATGGATAAGATCGCCCATTGTTGCCTCATTGATGGCGGTTCGGGCACAAGTGTGATGTCGAAGATTATTATGGAAGATCTAGGCTTGTCTTGTACAAACGAAAATGCTAGAAGCATGCTCTCTTATAATCATCTACAACAAACAACCATTGTCCATATTAAAGATGTGACCTAATTTTTGTGTGCACATCCTGAAATAAGGACAACCCTTAGCATTTAGGTAATTGATATGTCAGTAAGCAATTACTTAATCATCTTGGGAAGATATTGGCAAGCGTTGACGGGTGGATAGATCTCACTTGACGAGACACATTTATCCGTTCCTCGGAATGGTAAAAACTGTTGGTCTCCAGTTTTGCCTATGTTTTGCCTATATTATATCACAAAGACCTCCATTTTCACACCCAGTACCACTCCCTTCTGGCTTTGTTATGATACATGTGACCCCTTTTTACAACTAAGTGGGCTACTCAAGGTATTTTTACGTTTCAAATTATTTTTATGTATTTTGATACTTTAAATTAATATTGAAACTAATGTGGCATGAGTTAGGTACTATTTCTATTTGAACAGGATTTGCCAGTACCAGGTACCAGCTTGCACCCCGTGGAAATACCAATGAAGCTGCTAAAGATCCGCGCGTTATGGCCAGAGTGGGAGACAATGTGATTTACATGATAGATGGAGTCATCACTCATATGCTGATTCAAGGAGAAATTATAGAACAAAGTTGTAATACTTCATGACTCACACTTCGTGACACTGCGTGGCACGAAGATGTGAAGACCGTTTTTAACTGATTTCGAGTTATTTTCAGATCTGGGATCCATTTGAATTAATGTATTGTTTTTAAACTATTTTTGAGGAGGATCTATATAAACAGAAGATCCCTCCTAAGAAACATTGGGTTATGTTATGTTATGATACACATTTCTGTTAATACAATCTGCCTTTGCGTTATGTTACTTTGCTGTCACATGATTTGAGTTATTTTCTGAGTAAATGAAGCGTGAAGAATGAACAGTGTTCACATGGAATGATAGCTGAGTAGCTTTGGTTTTCTTCCTGGCGATTGTACCTCTTGGTTGGGCCCGCCAACAGGTCCAAGTCGCTACCTTTCTCTATCTTAGATTTAGTTTATTTCAATATTTTAGTATTTGCATGCATGTTAGCTTAGAGTTTGGGAATTAACTTGTTCAGATTCTTGCTTAATTATTCTTCAACTGTATCGTTTCCAGCATATTAAATATCTTCTACGTTGATGAGTGTTGAAAGCATGGTTGATTCCTGTAGAGTTTAAAGCATAAACTAGGTTTACTTTGTTTCCAGTTTTCAATCTGAACGTAGATTAAAGAGAATGCGAGTTTGAGTTTACCTTTCTTTGGTTAGGATAGTTAGGCTGCAATGTTTTGTTAGTATAGTTAGATTACTCTGCTTTGTTAGAATAATTAGGTTGCAATTGAATTAGAGGAAGCTTCCAGTACCAGTAGGGTAAGTAGAATATTTCTTTCTTTTTCCTGTAGATAGATTTAGATTTATTTTTGATATTTAGATTAAAAGAATTTTAGGAAATAATCTTTCTGTTATGGCTTAGATAGAAATGGTGGTGATAGATGATTAAAGGTAGTGGTAGATAGTCTTTTGAAATTACATTAGAGTAGAAATAGAAGCACCTGCACTTAGGCATATGACTGTTTTCTGTTGATGAATTACATAGGAGATGATAAATTTCAAGATAGTCATTAGGATTCAGTTTTTAAGAGTGAGTTTATGTTTTCTTCTAAGAATAGTCTTTAGATAGGGATTAGAATCTTACCTGCACATACAGTGTAGCAACTCTAAGTTTACTTGCCCTGGTTTGACAATTCAGTGTTTCAGGTCATTAAAATCTTTAATATAACAACTTGACATTTTTGGCGCCGTTGTCGGGGAGCTGTTTAAAAGGTAAGTTAGATAGTTGTCTTGATTAGTTTTAGAATGCACTTAGTTTGGTGTGGTATGTTAGTAGGTTGATAGTAAGAGGAGCTGTGGAAACAAGGGGTGAAAACCGACAAATCAATTATCACAGGTACTCTGAAACTCAATCTTAGTTTCTTTTTCTTTCATTTAGTATGACTTCATGAGAAATAGAGATCCTAGAGGTAGATTTAGGGGTAGTACAAAACAACAAAAAGGAGAAACCTCCACCCAAAAAGTGATAGAAACTGAGACTGAAATTCTGGCTGAGGAAACCATAGAACAAAACCTAGAACCAGGAAACCCCATACATCAACAAACTCAAAATCCTGGTGATCCAGCCCCGGATGACACAGTTGATCCAGAGAAAATACAAGCTCTTCTTGGGAACCCTAACTCTGTAGTTTCATAGATAACAACTACAACTGTGGAATCAAAGGCCATAGGATCCTCAAAAGGACCAATAGGAGATAACAGTTCTGACAAAAAAAATCCAGAAAGGTGGGATTTCACACCCTCACCAAAGAAAGATCAGATTTCATATACAATTCTTGGTAATCCTTTTACCATGGGAGAAAGAGGGAGAGACTTACATGGGGAACTTCATATTGAAAATGAAGGTGAAGAACAAGTAGAGAATGAGTTAACACCAGAAACCACCTTTGGATTTCCTATTTTGGATTTAGTCCAGGATGTCAATATGAAAAATATCCCACTTTCAGCACTACCAACCTTCCACGGGAAAAATAGTGAAGACCCAGATGTCTTTCTTTTTGAGTTCGACATCCCATGCAGAAGTTATAACTATCTCCAGGATGCACATAAACTGAAATTATTTCCTGCCACCCTGAAATATTTTGCATTATGTTGGTTCATGAGTTTAGGAGAATACAACATTAGATCTTGGGAAGATATGAAGGAAATTTTTTTAAAGAAGTACCAGGACTATTGCAGAACCAAGGATTCTCGGAATGACATCTTCAAAATGCAACAACAAGATGAAGAAATC
>WSFP011322578.1:0-40675 GCA_009831015.1 Picea engelmannii | reverse complement strand
GCATTGATGGCAACACCAACATTGATGGAAACACTCAGTCATGATAACATTCATGCTTATACCCTTTATTAATTTTTCTATCTCTCCTCCTTTGACATCAATGGAAAATGGTATCTCCCTTTGGGGTTACTCCCACTAAATTAACTCTCCTTGGGGTTAATCCCCCTAAATTAACTCTCCTTGGGGTTGCTCCCCCTATCTATGTGCCTTTGATTTTTCTTTGTGTTTATAATCCTCTGATTACTCTCTTTCCCTTCATATGAATAATATATCCCCCTTTGACAAAGGGTATCACTCTGAAGTCATATCACTCATTCTTCCCTTGTGACAATAGATCCCCTTGGAAACATGCCTCTATCCTCTCTCTCCAAGCATTTACCTTTTTCATATGACAAATCTATCCCCCTTTGTCCTATTTATGGTGCTTCCTCGTGTACATCTAAGACATATAAGATAAGCATTCAAAAGTATTCATTTTGGAGTAGAAATTACTCCTAGTCTCTGGCGAAGATATTCAAAAGCTTCTCGTGGAAGTCGTTTTGTAAAGATGTCTTCCACTTGTTATTTTGTACCCACATACTCAACTTTGATGTTCTTTTCTGCAACCTTCTCCCATAGAAAGTAATACTTGATTGGAATGTGCTTCGTCTTGGAGTGCATTATGGGGTTATTTGAAATATTGATGGTGACTGTATTATCACAATAGATTGGAATGGCCTCATCATACTGAACCTGTATATCTGTCAGAGTTTGTTTCATCCAAAGAACCTGTGTACAACATGATGCTACTGCAATATACTCTACCTCGACTGTAGATAAATATACTAATGATTGTTTCTTGCTTAGCTATTATACTAAACACTCACCCAAGTGGAATGTTGCTCCACTAGTGCTTCGTCGGTCATCAATACAACCTTCCCAATATGCATCTGTGTAGGCAATAAGTGATAGATCCTTTCCTTTTGGATACCATAATCCAAACTCTTATGTTCCTTTGAGATATCTGAAAATCCTCTTCACTGCTAATACATGTGATTCCTTTGGTGCTGCTTCAAATCGTGCCACCTATCCAACTGCCTGCATTACATCTCGTCTAGATGTCACATATTAAGCTACCAATCATTGACATGTATTGCCTCTGGTCTATAGAATTTGAATCATCATCTTTGCTCAACTTGCAACTGGTTTGCAATATTCCATTCCGAACCTCTTTATCATTTCTCTGATATACTTAGTTTGAGAAATAAAAATTCATTGGTTTCTTTGACATATATGAAGACCTGAAAATAAGGATAGTCCTCCAAGTAATTACATTTCAAATTCATTCTACATATCCTTTGAAAATTTCTAGCTTAACCTATCATTAGTACTTCCAAAAAAATATCAACATAAATTTCAATTAATAAAATATTACCTTGAGTTACCTTGATGTAGAGGTTGTTGTTTATGCCTCCTTTCCATATTTCATAGGGAGTTTTGTCATTTGTGTTTCTGAGAATTAATCTGTTTTGAATGTGAACTAATGTATGCATTGCATGTGTCCAAAAAATATCTGTCAATTTGAAATCCATTAGCATTGTTCGAGCCATTTCCTGTGTAATTATCATCCATTATGATAATGTTCATTTTTCTTTGAACCACTCTCTGAACAAATTTATGAATCCATTATGTCGTCCACTATCATATATCTATCCAAACCTACTAAGTGTTCTTACAAATCCATCTCTGTCCATATTTTCCAAGACTCTACTTATGCAATTGTCGATAATGATGACCCATTTATCACTATACTATCATGAAGTCTTGATTAATCTATCAAATTTTGCTTCTACTAACTGATTTCTCTGAATCTGTCTTCTCAAACTCTGCAAGATGCTCGAAGGATGGTTATTTGGTCTGTCACAACTATCACATATATTCCCCTTGTCTAATATTTATATTACTTGGGATTCTCTAATCTGGATGGCTCAGAAACATTCCTGCTCTGATGTGTATTCGTCATCATCTTCATTGGTAGATTCATCATCATCTTCATTGGTATATTCATTATCTCTTTGATCTCTAACTTATTTATTTCTATATGTGGATTGATCTTTCACTACAATGCCTGAAAGTACAATGTCTTGAACCTATTCCTTATTTACCCGTCCTTCCTTTCTTTCAGTTATTTTCCAAACCTTTCTGTATCTCGCATCTTTTCTTTTCTCTGTAGAATTTTTTTCATCTCATTTTATTTCCAATCTTGCGATCTCTGGTACCTGGTCTTTGTTCACCTGTCCATAGTTATGAAATTTGTAACACTCAATGTTACGTGCAACCACATAAGCACAATCTTCTTGAACATTTCTTTTATAATCCCTGCAATCTACAATCTGCAACCTTATGTCCAAAGTTAGTACAATAAAAACAATGACCATAAAATAAATTTTCATACCTCGGAGCGAATGATATTCTTTGTGGCATAGTCCTTTTAAATTTTTTCCTTAACTGATCATGATCATGATTGAAGCTTCTTTGTAGCTTGAACATGGATGGTATTCTTGAATATGTATCATCAATAGTTTTCTTAGATTCTGGTTGACCATGATTCCTTCCTTTGAGTACTTATGCATAATTCTTTCTATTTTCTTCATTCTTATTTTCTACCAACGTAGAGTGCTTCTCTTCATTTTCTACAACTGATGTGGATGTTTCTATCTCTTTAACACTTTTGTTGATCTTGATGATTTTGACTCTTAGTGTGACAACATCTTCTTCAAGATTCTCAACCTATTCTTATTTCTTCATTATCTGAGACTTCATGACCTCTTCTATTCTCTTTTCTTATTCAAGTTGGATTTTCAATGTAATTATTTCTTCTTCTAGTCTTCTCTCTTCTTGACAAAACTCTTACTCAAGTTGGTTTAAGTCATTGATTCTTTCCTTGAGATGATCCATTAGTATTTTTTCTCTCTTTTCTGCTTCTTCCTTTTGTGTTGCTATGTTGGCTTCTAAACATTTATTTTGATATTCTAGAGTTTATTCAATTCTTTTGGCCTCTTCTAGTTGAGCTCTTAAATTCTTGATGACTCAATGAACTTTTTCGGAACCTTGAACACTTTTCTTTTGCTTCATCAATTCTTTCTTGGATGACTTGTTTTCTTCTCTTTCTTTCCTTAGACATTTAATTGCACTGATCAATTTTTCTCTGTAATCAAATTCTTCTTCATCATACTCTTCCTCTTCTGAATCTGTCTGACATGATGAACATCTTTATTCTTGTTTTGTATCTGCATCTTCTTTGACATTTTTTTGAATCTGCGATGGGTGAAGAATATATGTCATGTAACTTATCCCATAGTTTTTTGGCTAATGAACATTTACCAACCTTTTCTCTTATTGATTTAGGTAATCCTTCCCAGATGAAATCCATTTCTATTTTGTTATTATTCTTTAATTCCTTCTTGGTTGCAGTATTTTCCCCTTTTGAACTATCATATCTTGTAACAACTGATATCCAAATATAATGTCCCTATTCCCATAAAAATACTTTCGTCCTTCTTCTCCACATCTCATACTTAAAAACATTCTGAACATTAAACATTGGTACTCCATTCTCAGAATAATACATGATCTCCTTCCAGTGGTTAAACTATTTCCTGAAGGAACCTTGCTCTGATACCAATTGTTGGATTACTTAGAGAGGAGGTGAATCAGTAATAGAGAAATTTCATCCTTTTTAACCATATAATCCAAATGTTATATCAATGTATCATTATCATCCAATAACTGTAGAGTAAATAAGAAATGAACAAATGAAAAATTATACACATACAAAGAACACTAGTTTTTTACGTGGAAACCCAAAGCGATAGAAAACCTCAGAATGATTTTTCTTATATGTCTTGAAGAATTACATTCATTGGAAGCACCAACTTCCTTTTCTTTCCAGCTGCAACTGGAAGGAGGCTCCAACCCCCTAGTTTCTCTGGATACAACCCGAGGGAAGCTCCAACTCCCTAATTATCTGGCTACAACCATAAGGAGGATACAACCCGCTATGTTCTACGGCTACATCCTGAAGGTGGATACAACCACATTTCCTTTCCCCATCCAATTTCCCTGATGTATAAGTAGAATGATGGAACCTCTATCACATTATCGCTATGAGATATGCTTCTGTAAACCTGTACCAATCAACCTATACCAATAACCTGAACCATGCATCAACCATGCATCAACCTGTACCATAAACAAGTGCATCAACCATCCACCAACCTGTACCAACCAACCTATAATCAACCTGTACCATAAAAAAGTGCATCAACCATGCACAGTGCATCAACCATGCATCGACCTATACCTCAACTTGTACCATGAACAAGTGCATCAACCATGCACCAAACCTATACAAATAACCTATCACAACAAACTATCACAACAACCTGCCTCATCAATTTTATCAACCAAATCATATCTACTCACCAAGATCAATCACCATGACAAATCTCAAATATCTGCATCAACCAAGTATAACACAACAACTCATAATCATCACCAAGATCAATATGTGCTTCTAATAATACAAGTATACTACATAATCCATAAACCATGTGTCAACAACACTACTAACAAGTTCCTCCAACCATGTACCAATTATGTACCAATCATGTATCAACTACTCATCAACTATGATTCATCAATATGTACCAACATCATCAACTATACACCTCATGTATGTTCCAACTTATCAACTACTTGTCTCAACCATCTACCCAACATGTAACTCAACTAAATACCCTCATCAATTTCATCATCCAAATATTATTTGTAACTTTGTAACAGACCTGGTGTATATGATCACATTCCTGCAAACCTTCCTTAGCTTTAACAAAAAGAGACTTGCATTTTCATCAAACTTTTCTTTAGTCTCACATGACTAGTTTTGGATTAGTCAATAACGCTAACTTGAAATAATCATAACTTTGTACCTATAATAAATAAATATATGAAACTGATAAACAATGTTCTTCAATGTGTTTTATGCAATTCCTATGGGCTTCACTACTTGTAACCTCTCAGAAGAGGAGTTATAGAAAAAATGGTATACCTTGCTGAATTCTGGCTTATTCTAGAGAATGATCTTGTAGAGCGTTCCCCTCAAACAATGTTTGTTGAATCGATATGAAACTATTAAAAATCATACTACAAACTTTACTCTAACCAATACATTTGGTTTTACTGAATTTGTATCTATTATGAAGAAGTTATGACGTTTTTACCCAAAAGACTTGTTTTAGACTAGTTTTAGGACTAGCCACAAACCCTATTTTCCATGGTGTGTAAATCCAAAAATAAAATGACCCACAAGATTAATTTTTTACCACAGATACTTGGATATGTTTACTCAATGGAATATAAATTTCATGGTCTAAATCATTCTAAAAAAACAGTTATTGCGAAAATGGTGAGATGACCTGTAAATAACATACCTTAGAAAGAACCATCAAAAGAATTTATCCTTCCTTGAATTTTGGCCTTCTTTTATTCACCTTCACTCAGAAACATATAGATATTCATTATTCTCAAGTGTATTTGAAATGAGAGAGCCTTGCCTCTTATTTATACTCTTCAAGTAGATTCCTTAAAAACATCTTCTAGGTCACTTTGCCCACTTTCCTTATTTTAGGGTTAACCCACTTCTAATTTCTCCATTAAATTTATTATTGAAATAATTTATTTTGTATTCACTTCAAATTATAATAAAATCATAACTTTACTTTATTATTTACCTTTTAAAATATCTTAAACCACTTTGACTACTTTGACCTTTTGGGGCTTCTAGATGACATATGAGGGTTCTCCAACTTCGTAAGGCCATAACTCTCAAACCGTGAGGAGTTATGTGATGTTTCACATACCACTAGAAATTTAATGACATGTAATATCCATATAGAATAATATTACCTGAAAATATATCAAAACTCATACCATTATCCATCAAACAAACTTGGGTCCACTACCCAAAACTGGGTTCTTCAACTTCTCATGGCCATAACTCTCTAACCGTGAGGAGTTATGCGATGTTCCACATACCACCAGAAATGGAATTACAAGAAATATCCATATAGGATAGCTTCACTGAAAATTTCACTTTCCTTCATCTCATTATTCCACAAATAATCATGGGTTCTCTAACAATACTTCTAGGATAACTCAATCTGCAAAGCGTCTTCCCGTGAGGGCTTTCACCATAAGGGGACCACTTTGGAGTTCATAAATTTGTACTTATTATCAACCATGACAAGACAATAATGAGTCATCTTTACATAAAAAAAACTTTGGTCCATTACCCAAACCTTTGTGCTACTTGAATTCACTACCTTACTTTCTCCAAGGGTTGACATCAATCACTAAGGGTTGACATCAATCTACAATATCATTCTCCAATAGTTGACATCAATGACAACCAACAATCCATACCCATTATCCATAAATCTAAGCCATCTGTCTAACATGACCTACATCCAAATATAAGAAAATGAGAACTACAAGCATTCTATTATATTCATGAGTTAGGGTTAGATATTAAATGCTAAGTATAAATAAGTGAAAATACTCAAAATATCATCATTTGGGATAGAAAAATGTGATTCTTTTATTCATCATACAAACATTACAAGTTACAATCTATGTTGGCCACCATTCCCTAAACCTGGTCCAGGCTCCTCTTTACCATGCTCCAAGTGCACCTTGAATGGACTTATTCTCTCAACCTTTTGATCACCTCTATGGAAGGGAATGGGTTGAATGGAGGAAGAAGGGGATGATGAGGGAATGCTAAGGAAATATCTCACAAAAGGCAACAATATCTTGGGCAAGGAGGGGAACTGAAACTGGGCATAGTTTCATTGTTATTATGATTTGATGTGAAATGATACCCCAACAACTCCTTTTATATGAAAAAAGGATGGTTATTTGGTTGGGTGATGGGCCATAGAAGGTGGATTATTTGGGAAACTTCCAATAGCCCGTGAATTTCAATGAATTCCTTGCAACTTTTTAATTTTTGCAATTTTTGCAAGTGTACACGGGCTGTAATGGTGCATCAAGTGTATGTATGCAATTTGTAGTGGTGCAATAAGCATATGTACGTGGGATATAATTGTACAGGGTGCACACATCTTCTAAAAAAGTTTTTTTTAAGAAGATCTTCTCAGCAGTGCTTTGGAAAAAATTGGAAGTAAGAGGGCCAAGGTTGTGTATGCATGAGTAGGGAATTTTAGGGCTATGAAATATGCCCCCTAATGTGTGAGGTCAGAATAGAAACTGATGGTTGAAATACATTGCAATATCTTCACCAATGTATGAAATCAAGTGATCCCGAGACCAGAGTTCGGGAGGTTCCATCTGCAAAACAACAATCGGCTCTTTGAGGCAGGCATACCCATGCTCGAACTAAATTATGGATTTCAATCAAATACATTGTAGATCCATGTCATATAATTATATAAAGTGTAGCCATGAGCAATACACAATACATCTACATCTCAAAATGAGTCGAAGATATAAAAGTATAGTATCCATCTTCAAGAAGTTAGTGACGCCTAATGGCTGGAGATGAGGCCTTCATAGGTCTAACAACAACTTCAAGATATTCAAAAATTAGGTAGGACTACAATGGGAGTGTATAAATCACTATCCTAAAGTCTTCGATGACTCATTGGGAAAGATACGAGGATCTCGATGATCAAGCAAAGAACTTTGTTGATTTTGAATCAGGACTTGACTAGACTCTCTGAATGGCTGACTCATGAAGGAAAAGAGACAAACTATGGAAAGGGTGACTCAGGTTGAGTGAAACTTCCCTTGGACAAAATCACGAAAGATGATCAGACTCAGGAAACATGATATTGACATAATTTCATGAGGTAGGAGGTAACACAAACTCTCCATGTGTTTGGAAGAGTAACCAAATAGAGGAGGGCACAACTCTATGTAGTGAGAACAACTACCTAAGGTAATACTAGATCCCAATGCTTGATGAACAAACAAAAGGATGTACATTTTCCAAGGGTGACTCTCTATGCGGCTAAAAAAACAATAAATATTTCCTGTCCCCTCTTTTTGGAATATTTGATTTTTTTGTCTTTTTCAATTTTAAGAGCTTGAAAAAGAATAAAAAAGTTCTACGTTACAAAGGAGGAACAAGTTTTGTAAGAAAAAATACTAGTTCCAAGTGCAAGGAACATACTAATTCTCAGAGCAAGGAGACATGTGAAGGAAAAGCGCACTCGAGGAAAATTCATCTATGGTTCAAGGTGTCATGTCGTAGAGGCAAGAAGTGCTACAAGGATTGTGTATAAGGTATGCTTCAAAGGTTCATTTGAGAGAAACATGGAGCCAACATTAGGCCAAAGACACAGAGATGCAAATGCGATTAGGAAAGACACAATGAGACCCCTTCCATGTAATTTTAATGAGCACAGAGAAGGTAAGCTTGGTAGTTTTTTCACCGTTAGAGAGTCTGAAAAAATGTAAAAGAAGACTCTAGGGAGTACCCTTTTCGGATATAGTCTAGTCGGTTTGAAAAAGGGTAAAACTTGCACTGAAAAGATGTCTATTCAAAACCATTTTAATGAGTGTGACAAAAACAAGATCACTTGACAACCTTTTCAATTTTAACGAGTCTGAAAAGAGATTAACTATGGACTCACAACCTTTTTCTGAGTTTGGTCTCCTTAGCCTAAAAAAGTATAAAAGTAACTAAGGATAACTCTCTCGGTGAGATGAATCTCTCGAGGCGTACCTTTTCCCACTATAAACTACAAGTTGGAAAAAAGGTTAAACTCATGCCAATAGATGTTCTTCTGGACCAATTTAACAAGTGTGAAGGAACAAGGTCACTCGATGATATTTTCAATTTTAGGGAGTCTGAAAAGAGATTAACTATGGACTCCATGGGGGTTCCTTTCTCATAAGTAATCTCCAAGGCCCAACAAAGGTGATAAACCAAAACCAAGGAAAATGTTCCTTTTACGAAGATTTAGTCCATCAGGCCTAAAAAAGAGTTAAACTTATTCCTGATAATACTCTTCTAGAGAACCAAAGTTCCTAGAGCATACCTTTATTCATGAAATTAACCATCCAGAACAAAAAAGGGGTAAACTACCATCGGACAGATGTGCCTTCAAATTTTTGAGTTTGGCGAGCGTGAAAGGCAACAAGGTCGCTCGATAATATTTTCATGTTTAGAGAGTCTACAAAGGGCTTAAAGAAGACTCATGGGGGATACTTTTCTCATTTAATCCAGACAAAATTGAAAACAATAAATATAGTCTCATCGGATGTTTCTTTCAAATTTTAAAGCAATCTTGAAAGACAACAAAGCATGCTAATTTGGAAGTCCCGAGGGTAAGGCCAAGAATGATGGTACATCAAATGAATGAGGCTTAATATCATAAACATGACAGGACTAACAAGGAATCTTGATCCTAGAGTCATGACCGACAATATGGATTCCAAAATGTATGAAGGATCTACCTAGGGCATTGATGTATAGGTAGGCTCTACCACCTAATTACGACACTTATAGAGCAACAATGAAGGTTCCATGTCTCACTTCGGTGGGTTCGATCCTATAGAAAAGATAAAAATACAAAGAGATGTAGAAAGTGGAGATGAAATCCTAAGTTACATGCAAAAATTTGGAAAAAATGACTTTTACCAAAGGATAGTAAAAAATGACCCATCCCAAAAAAGTTACCAAACCAAAAGGAAAAGAGTACCAAAACATCCAATAAGAAACTTAGAATTAGAATCAAGTGATCAACAAGCCATGAAAAATGACAAAGGGGGTCAAAAAGCAGAAAAAAGAGCCAAAAAAGTCTATAAATAGAAGCCGACGGCTCATTTTTACCATTGCAATTCGAAAATTAACCAAAACAAGAAAAAACCCCTTTGCTAGAAAATTTTATTTCAAGAGCTTTAGTGGATGAAACGAACTTCTACTTGGACTAGGTAAGTACAAAATCATCCCTCTTGCATTTCAATACTTCATTCATGCATTTGTTTTTTTTTAGGGCACACACTCTCCTAAAAAGAGCGGCCATGCGTGTACACAGGTTGTCCAAGGAAAACCAACATATGTACTTGGGAAGAAAATAATATGCTTGCGTACATATACAACTATGGCCAATAAAGCTCATGTATACCTTTGCAAGCTTAGAAAAATAAAAATGAAAGTACTAAAATTCCTCCACTTTTCCATGGAAAAGGATGTATGTCCATTGGAGGGAGAGGGAGCATGCAGATATTGACATTTTTTTCAAAGAGGACCCTGCAACCATCACCGCACTAAAATAATGTGGGATATTGAAGTTTTTCCGGTGTATGTTTATGAGGGAACAACCCAGATTACTCAACGATCTTGTGGATTATTGGCACCTTGATGTAGAGGCATTCATACTAGAGGGTTAGTAGTCAACCCCCATGATAGAGGACATTTACTTCTTGACTATCCTCTCAAGGAGAGGAGAGCCATTGAATTTGAGGACATTCCCCCCTAGGCCTTTCAACATCGAGGATTATATCTGGATGTACTGTGAGGCCGACACTCAGAAGGTAGGTTCTTAGGTGTCGATTCACAAGATCACTAGTTTGACTCTGGGAGTGATCTTATTGTTGATTGGGAGGATTACTGGATCTGCAGCCCTACATCAGGCTTCCTAGGAAGACATGCACTGTGCCATTCAGTGTCTGGAGGCACACATTTTTTACTGGAGCATGACCATGCTTATGTGAATGAAGAGACAAATGACATAGTGTCAATACCGTACCAACAAGAACTTCAGCTTTGGTATGATTCTATGTTCCTTCTTCTTCAAGAGGGTTCCCAGTCTTAGTCCTAGAGAGACAGTACAGGGGCATGTGGCCTCCTTCCTAGTAGTATGCAGGTGGGCAACATTGCTGCCACGACAAGGTGGAGGGAGGAACATAGATTCCTTCGACGATAAGTTCTTTGACTGGTGGGCACGACAGATTCCGACGATCAAGGAGTACCCCTACAATGGGATCAACTTTTCCAGAGATCCGGATATGACCATGCCTCCCATAGAGGAGTGAGGTGAGATAGGTAACATGTTTTTTAAATTTATTTAACTTTTAATTGTTTTTATATATATCATTTTTATATGTGTATCAAGTACTGACTCTTATGTATATGCTATGTATAGATGTGGGACTAGTGTGCCCAATGTACTTCGCAAAGACTCGACGACATCCTCAACCAGAGGAAGGACCAGCAATAACCAGAGGAGTAGCAGTTGCACAGGTCCCCTCAGCCAGAGAGGCTGAGAGAGTTCTAATTCGAGTGGAGTGTAACCTCATTGCACTCACTCGCACCGTACCCATGGATAAGATTGAGGATCTTCCATTGTCTATGCAACCTCGCATAGTAAGGGTGCCATGGACATGGGTCCCATTATTCCGATGTTTGGCCATGTCATTGTGCATTATGGCAGGGCCAATAGCCCCTTTCTTAGATAGGATAGGCTTTTGATATGCCGAGGGAACCTTTTGTACATGTATTTTTTTAGGACATAATCCCAACAATGTATACTGAACACTATTTTTGAGGCGTTCGTGCCCACCTATGTACTCATGACACTTTTTGATATATATATATATATATATATATATATATATATATATATATATATACATATTTTCTGTCTTATGGATTACATAGTTTACAAATGTATGTAACATGTATGTGTGTGGTTTTCTTTTTATGTGTGTGCAACATACCAATCTAATATTTGATTAGCTAGAGTATATTTCATATCATTAAATATCCTAGGAACATGGATATATGTAATGTAATTGAAATAAAGTTCTAAGAGACGTACCCTAAGGAAACATTAGTGTAAAGTGGGATCATAAACAAGGTAAACTCCATTTAAATGGGACACAACCAAATGAGCATCTAGGTAGACCCGGAGGTGAGAAATTCCATGTGACAAAGCATCACGAAGCAACTCTATCACTACATTAGACTCGAAAACATTGTTTGTAGCATCACCTAGAAAAATACCTCTGGAAGATAGAAACTGGCCTCCAGGTGTGAAAATCACCAAATATGTGGAAGCAATCCTCCGAGTGTATCAGCTAGCGCCGTCTGCGATCCCAAAATACACCTCCGATTCACTTGACATTTTCCAGAGTGAAAAATAAGATGTAAATAACTATAGGTCTATAAAACAAAAAGGAAAAAAAATGTATAAGAAGCTATACATATGTACAAGAAGTCACCCAGGTGACCAACCTAAGAGTAATACGTCTTGAAGTAGACCCCATTTCTAGGCTCTTCCAAGGCATTTCCTTCAAAATTGACTAGACGGTAAGCACCCTTCTTCAAGACTTATTTCACAATGAATAGTCTGAACCACATGGGTGTGAACTTGCCTGCCCCCAAGGGATCTTTGTCTTCATCATAGAACAAGACAAGATCGCCTTGGGAGAAAATATGAGAATGAATGGACCAATCGTACTGACAATTGACTCATTGCCTATGAGCCTCATTGGCTGAGGCTGCATCATGATGCTGCTCATCGAGTTGCTCAAGATATAGTAGGCGTTCCTCAAGCGGTGAAGTGCCTGACAGTAATTCCATTGCCAACTTTAAAGAAGGAATATGACACTCAATAGGTAAGACTACTTCCAACCCGTATACGAGTTGAAAAGGTGAAAACCCAATGGAATTGTTCACAAATGTTCGATAGGCCCACAAGAATGAATACAACATCAAATGCCAATTTGACTTGGCAGAATTGATCGTCAGTTGAAGAATAGTCTTGAGAGACTTATTCACAACTTCAACCTGAGCATTCACTTGCGGGTAATAAGGTGAAAATTTTTCTTGTCTTAACCAGAGCTTTGATGTTAACTCAATCATCATTTTGTTTTGGAAGTGACCTCCATGGTCAGTGACAATATCCTTTGGGATGTTGAACCTTGCTACTATCTGATGAAAAATGAAAAAAGCCACTATTTATCCATCATTGTTGAACTTTGGCATAGCTTCAACCCACTTTGTGAAGTATTGTACTGATACGATGATGTAACGATGCCCCTTGGCTGAGGCCAGGTGACATGTAGTGAAATCAATCCACCACTTGGTGAAAGGACCAACAACAATGACAAGAAATGTAGGAGCAAGATGTGCCCACATCTTTTGACAAAATATCTGGCATGGGTGGCACTTATTGACCGCCTCATTTCAATCCTTGATTAACGAGGGCCAAAAGTAACTAACACATAGAATATTTTGGGTTGTTACCAACCTAGACAAATGACCGCCACTTGATCCACTATGATAGTCATTCAAAATGAGCTCTAATTCTTCATGGATAAGACATCAAGGAAGAATGCAATCCACGCCTTGAGGATACAAAGTGTCATCAAGTATAAGATAATTTTGTTCATGATGTTGAATGCGTCGATGCTCATCATGGGAAGCAGAAGCAGGGCAATTCAAAGTTTCGAGATAGACTAGTATATCTCTATACCAGGAGTCCGAAGATGAAATTAGAAAAATATCTGCCTTGATAGGAGATTCTTCAGGCGTGATATCACTAGACTTGACTAGAAGTTCTGAAATAAGTTCGACAAATACCAATGACTTTTTGGATTTCGTAGAAACAAAATCCAAGTCAAATTACTCTAAGATGACTATCCATCTACTAATATTTCCTCCAATGACCTGTAGTGTTAACACATATTGGAAAGGGTTCACGATGATAATGACAGTGGTCTTGCAAAGAAAAATGTAGTGACAAAAACGTTGGACAACATTAACTGTCATTAAAGCAAGATTCTCAACATGAGAATAGTTGAGTTCTGGCCCAACCGGGCCTCAACTAAGGTAATATATAATTTTCTCTTCGAGAATATCATCTTCTTGAACCAAGACCATGCTGATGGTTGACTTTTCAACCACCAAATACAACAAGAAATATTTTTTATAATCAGGAGGCTGGAGCAAAGGGGCGTACATAAGGTCATGTTTCAATGATTCAAAGGAGCATTGAGAAGCTTCATCCCAACAAAATGGGACCCCATTTTTTAGAAGACACATAAACCCTTTAGTGATATCGACGTAATTCATGACAAAACACTGAAGGAAATTCGCTTTCCCCTGTAAGCTCTGAAGTTGGGGTATCGTGCACAGGGGAGGAAATTAAACTATCACCTCAACCTTGCGAGGATTGACCATGATCCTTGTTGTCAAAACAATAAAACCTAAGAGATGAACTGACGTCATGCAGAAACTGTACTTGTTAGGATTCAAGTGAATCCGATAGTAGCAATGTCATTCAAAGATTAGTCAAGGATGAGCGGGATGATCATATCTCTTGTGAGAGAGTGATCCTAGATCATCAATATACTCCTCGACTATATGTGTAAGGTCGTGAAAATAAAATGACATGGCCCACTGAAAGGTGGCTCTAACATTCTTCAGGACAAAAGACATCTTATGATACACGAACATGCCCCAAGGACAAATAAAATTTGTTTTATGTTGGTCTTCGAGTTCGATTTGAATATGATTGTATCATGAGAAACCATCCATGAATGAAAATACCTCACAGTCTGCACATTCATCCACAATCTAATCGATGAACGGGGTGGGAAAATTATCTCTCAAACAGACCTTATTCAAATCACGGAAGTCCATGCACATGCGAATCATACCCTATTTATTGTTAACCAGAACCAGGTTTGACATCCATTTTGTCAACTGTACAAGGTAGATAAAACTAGCTTTGAGCAGTTTTTCTACTTCTTCCTTAATTGCTACCTCTTTTGAGGATTCACCAGACGAAGCCTCTGTTAGACTGGCTTGGCATTAGAATAAGTCGTAATTTCATGCTTGACAATTCGTGGGTCAATTCTTGACATTTCTTCGTAAGACCATGAAAAAACATTGCAGAATTCTTTGAATAAATCAATGTAAATTCCAATCTCTTCGGGGGAGCAATCCGCTTGGATGAAAACATTCTCCACAACACCAGGGGTTCTGGATATATCTATTGGAATTATTTTAGCGATAGTTGCCATGTTAACCTAGACATAAAAATTTTGCATAGCCAGAGGATTGATAGGACAAGACTTATCTCCATTCACTGGGAAAACAAATTCTCCCACCTCTATTTTCCTTACCTCGGGAAGGAAGTAAGATCTATGATGAAGATCATCCCAAGGTCTGGCAGGACCAGTCAATGCCTTGAGAATCACCTTGTTAGAGGGAAATACTAGGTCTAAAGGACCTTAAGTGGCAAGAGAACCTTGAGCCCAAATAGGCTCGAGAACTAGATTTAAATCCTATGGGGGAGTCGGATCTGTGTTGGCCAAAGTTTGATGGACAATGTTGTACACAATCTCAGCCGTGGAAAAGGGTATGGCCATGCCAAGATTCCCTGTCCCTTCCATTGAAGCCAATGGGGAATGTAGATTCCATGGATCATTAAAGTAACTCGTTCGAAACAATGAAACTTGTATAATTATAGCCCTAGGTTGGTCGGGAAAAGTCGATATAAGCTTGACATTGTCAGAAGGTGGTGGGTAATCAAAAGTTTTCATCAACAATGAAAACAAAGCATCACCTAATTTGACAGTTCTAGGCCATAGACTATCAATCATTGAGACCGTGGAAGCCCCCAATGAAGGGCCAGGATGGGAGAAAGACAATTGGTGAATGGTCATTATCCGACCCTCCTCTGGAAAACATAAGATCTGAAAATCCGTAGAAACCACTACATGCATCGCATAATTCCAACTCATTCCTAACAACAGGTTGTATTCGAGAGGCACATCTACCACTTCAACTTTGACACACACAATGTTTTCTCCCAACTTTGTGGGGAAAGAAGGAATGATCCCATGTGTTCTGAATGACCAACCGTCAAACATCGTAATCAATGTAGGTAGCGAAGACAAACTGGGCTAGCCTATGGAATTCCAACATGCCAGTGATCTCACACAAGTTGAGGCACCCTCATCAACCACTGTATGGAAAATGTTTCAATTAAAATATTTCATGGTGTAAGCCACTACTATGTGAAATGCAACATGGTAGGGAAGACAGGGTTTTAAGTCAGTTGGATAAAAAATGATCGCTCTCAGGTTACGAGTCTCTACTGATCCCAAGGTCGATAAAAGATATTTTCTATGTCAAGGGAAACTCTGGAGGACCTACAAAGGAGACATCGCATAAGGGGTTTGTGCCAGATCTTCCACAAAAGAGAAGCCTTCTTAAATGCACCTTTTGGGATGTGAGTCATCATCTCTCCCGTCACCTTCTCAATATGGAGAGGAGTCAATGGGTTCGTAGCTTCTTTGCCTTTATCAACAGATTCTAACATTCCTTAATCTTGAGCCCTGGTTGCTATATTATCCTCGACATTCATCATGTAAATATTTTTGGTGTTGGCCCTCGACCAAGTTTTGGAGAACCTTGGTCATGTTTGACCTCTTTTGGGACTTCAATAGGTTGGTCGAAGGTGGAGCACAAGTCGAAGTGGAGATTGTGGGATACCGACCTCTTTTTAGGGAATTTTTTGGATTAGGGTTTATGTAACAGGTATGGGATGTCGGGCCATGGGTTTACCCATGTTTAGGCCCATTTTGTAATGTATAAATAGAAATCTAGGCGATGTAAGAGGAGCCAATGTACTAAGTTAAGAGAACTGATAGAATCATCTTAGTGTGGAACTAGAGGCTTTGTGCATACTATGTGTTAATACTTTCAGAACTAAGTGCAAGTGATTGTAAGAATATTGTGTGAAAACTGAGTAAGAAGGCTTGTGCTGTGACCTAACTCGGGGAGGGAGGATCTGGTGAGGTGTGCGCAGATCTCTTGTCGTATGCAGAGTGGGGTTTTTGGGCTCTGTGCTTGTAGAATATTGACAGAAGATAATAAAGAAGAGAAGAGTTCGTGGACGTATCCCCACACTAGGGTGAACCATGTATATCATGTGTTATGGTTGATTTGTGCATTATGGTTTTTATATTGTTTAAGCTTAGTATAGTAATGAATGTTTTGATGAATCTGGTATGATAGATTAAGTGCTTTGTGATGTGAATGAATGCTAGATCTGATCTCTTTCCATATAATAAGTGCTTAGATGTGTTAGATCTGGTTGAATACTGCGTTGTTCTGTAATTAGGGTTTGAATCTGGGATGTGAATAAGGGTTAAATACTAATGAATGCTAACTATTAAGTGCTTTGTTAGAGCGATGTAATCATAGGTCTGTGTGCCAGATAGATTGCAGAATTTTGAGTCCTGCAACCACCCCTGCCTCTACCTTGGATGAGACTTCATCTGCTTTGCA
Organism: Picea engelmannii; assembly: GCA_009831015.1. Lineage (NCBI taxonomy): Eukaryota > Viridiplantae > Streptophyta > Pinopsida > Pinales > Pinaceae > Picea > Picea engelmannii. Next base: position 23,301 of record WSFP011322578.1, on the reverse strand, counting down.
GGTGTTTCCGAAAGGGCCGATAGTTAGGGTTTTGTTGGTGTGTTATTGAAGCGTCAAACCCTGGGTCTTCCCTTGTGCCAACAAATGGTTCCTTTTTCAGGACCTAAAACTGTGATTACTAGGAACTAAATAAAAGAAAGCTCTGTGCGTAGATCTTCTACTTTAGTGTGCAATATTCTACTTGACTTACGAATCTTTGTGCTAAGAAGGGAAGTTTGATCTGAATAAAAGAGGTAAGATCTTCAATCGTTTTTCTCTAAGAAGGGTAAGATAAGTGAAAAATTTTGTTCTGAAAGAATAAATCTAGGTGTGTTTGATAAAAAAATTCCTAGTCTAAAAACTAGGGTACAACTAGAAGAAAGAAGATTTTATATGAATACACTGATAGAAATAATGAAAGATATATTATTCCTATGCATAGAAATAATGTTTGGACTAACAAATGGATGCAGGATCCTAGAAAGATTTTTTTGCAGGTTAGTTACTGGGATCCTAGTGCACAATAAAAGAAAGGTTGGGGATTGTTTAGAATAAAGAGAGGATTAACTGTTTTCTATAGTTTCCAAAGACCGAGACATATTGCTAAGGAATTCCCTGGTAGAGGTCCTAGTTGTCTTTGCTGTAAATCTATGGACCATGAAGTTTTGGATTTCCCTAGAATGATTGCAAAATTTGAAAAGATGAATATGAGAAAAGAAAACTATGAGACAAGCCAAGAAACTAAGGATATAATAGAACCCCAGAAAGAATCAGAGACTATATTACTAGAGATAAAGGAAACCCTGAATGATCACAGAGAAATCGACTTATCATAGGTCTTAAAAGAGAAAGAGTACATAGAAACATGAATAGGAGACTTCGACATAGACTGTGTCCTGGATGAGGAAACACAAGTGAATATCATAATAGAAAGAACTTGGGAAATTGTGGGAAATCCTGCTATGGTTCCTTCATTAGGAGGAATAGGATTATTTAGAAGAAATTTGATAACCCTATGTGGAAGAATTACTCAGACATCTATGAGTGCTCATGGCACTTCAACAGAAGAAGAATTTGAGATCATTAAATTTGTTGAGAACAACACCCCATTTGCTATCTTTCTAGGAAAAAATTGGATTGGGAAATATAAGATACGAAGGAAACAAGAAGAGGAGGATATAGAACAAAAAAAGAAGAACTAAGAGATTTCATGGCTAGGATAATAGTGCACTTACTAGAAGAACACGAGAATTAGTCGAAGCTACTAAGGACCAAAGATATAGACGTCAAGGCTGAAAGAACATAAAAATATTAGAGACACTTGTCTGTACAAGAGAGTAGAGAACCTACTCCAGAAAGAGAAGAAATATTACTCTTGAACCCTATGAAAGACCCTCCATAGTGTGAAGTTATCATGCCAAGAGGAGATAACAAAAATAATGAAAAGAGGAAAACAATGTTTCAGATCACAGGAAAGAAGGCTAGAAAGCTCAGTAAGAAGAGAGTAAAGTTAGAAAACTTGCAAGACGTTCCAGGGAAGACTTCGCAAAAGGAAGGTTTCCAGAACTTGAACTTCATCGGAATATCGGTACAACACAGATTGACACTTCTCCATGGCAGAGAAATATGACTGTTGGAGGCATTATGAACATTATAACGACGCTCCAGAATGGATATAAACGCAGTTATTGACCACTTGCAAAGTTATGTGAAGATAATCATTTTATTTATATTACTGCACGTAGAGATGAAAATAAAGAAGAGATTCAGTCCTATTATAAGCTCACCAAGGAGGACATGGAGGAAATCACCAAAGAGTGGCCTGAAGAAATCCTAGTGCCAGTTAACCACAAAGAACTGTTCGACCCCAACCTCATTGGAATTCTAGTGGTTACTCACAAAGAGTATGATGGACCCGACAGTAGGAGGAATAAAAAGAAGGAATATGTACAAGAAATACACAACATATAAGAAGAAACTGCATCAGATTCACATAGGAGAGGAGGAGATGATGAAGTGGACAAATAAGAGAAAGAAGGGGAAGAAGAGAAGAAGAAGAAGGGTGAAGTAACACCACCATAGAACCCCCCTAATGACATAGAGACATCTATAAAAAGAAAGGTTTCCCCAAGAAAACCTACATCACGGAAAAAATCCAAAGCTAGTAAGATAAAGAAACAAACTGTGCTCATGGTTGAGGACTTTTAATTCATTATCACAGCTGTATCAGATGCCTCAAAATATATTTTGGAGATAAATGAAGAAAAACAAGAAACCATGTATGAAATAGTTGAGGAAAAACTGAGAGGAGTACACCAAGACCTTCACTCCAGCCATGAAGTGTCCACTGCACCCCCACTATTAGAAGAAATAGAGTTGGGTGATGAGCCTACCTAACTCCGTAGAATTGTTGATGCAAATAAAGCTCACCTTCATCGTGTGTAGGAAGAAAAATAACATACCACAGTGTCCTTAAAGCAAGCACAAGAGGAAGTCATAGAGAAACGCTGAGTTGCACAACAAGAGAAGGAAGACCTCCATATCAAGTTTGCAGATGATAAAGTGAATATCCAGAAAGAGAAAGAACAACTGCTCATGGAGTAGGTTAGAGTTAAAGAAGCAGTCAATAGAGCACTTCGCTCTGTGACAGGATGGAACACATAGAAGAAGACCCAATGGAGAGTCAAGTAGTGAAGCTTACTGCAGGCATCTAACAACATAGATATAGAGTAGCATAATATAATTGGATTTACAAGAACTACCAAGCACTCTGCAGGAAGTGTGAGACCAGAGAGAAGAAACCACACAAAGCACAGTGCAGAGAATCAAGGCATTATCCTTGGAATGTAAACAACTTACCAGTCAAACTGTGCATAATTATGAGCGCCTTACCGAGGATGTTGAACTAAATACACCAGAGTTGTAGCTCCAGGAAGCAAAGAAGCAAGAAACAATAGTACAAGTGCAGTTGAATCCCTTTCATTAGTCAAGAAAATGAAAAGATCCCAAGAATAGTGCATGGTTCAGTAACAGGTCCATGCCATACATAGAAAAGTCATGGAAGTGACTCAGAAGCTCCAACTAGTCCAGGATGCAACTTGCCTACTTTTTGAGGATATTGAAGGACGATGAGTAGAACGTGAATAAGTAGTTGTTGCAGTCAAACAACACTTGGAAGGACCTGTGACCAAGGCAGTTATTCAATAGTTCATCGAGAAGGAGGCCTTGACGAAGAAGCTTGAGCCAAGATCGAGGCATTTGAGGTAGAGTTACCCAGAGCAGAGTGACTCTAGATGAGTCACAGGTGAGTGTTGGGGGCTTGTTGGCCCTCGACCAAGTTTTGAAGAACCTTGGTCATGTTTGACCTCTTTTGGGACTTCGACAGGCGGGTTGAAGGTGAAGCAGAGATCATAGGATCCCAACCCCTTTTTAGGGAAGTTTTGAGATTAGGTTTTATGTAATGGGTATGGGATTTCAGCCCTGGGTTTACCCATGTTTAGGCTCATTTTGTAATGTATAAATAGATATCTAGGTGATGTAAGAGGAGACAGTGTGCTAAGTGAAGAGACCTGATATAGTCAGCTTAGTGTGGAACTAGAGGCTTTGTGCATCTATGTGTTAAGACTTACAGAGCTAAGTGCAAGTCTGTAATATACTAGATATAAAATGTATGCAGAACTGAAATAAAATGCTAGTAATGGCAGAATAACATCAATATAACCAGAACATTCAACACAATAACACTGAAATGATATAAGAATAACAACATAAATAGAACTTTGAACCTAAAAGCAATGTTCACGGGCCTCTTTGAGGGGGAAACCTCTAGTTGAGTAGAGCTCTATTACAATAATATCCAAGCTAGGGTTCTCATACCCTCAACTCCTATTTATACTAAAAAGAAGCATCTAGAGGAAGATCATTCTAGAAGAGGAATCTTCTGTTAGGTCTTATTACATCTGCCTTATTCTATTTTATTGAAAGGCCTTATTAATATTGACCTTTATTACATTTGAATATATTGTTCTACCTATGTGCGGGTTAGGACCCTAACATGTCCGCCCCCTTAAAAACAACCTTTTCCTCAAGGCTTGAGATGAGGAAATTTCTATAGAATGGTAGCTGGTTCCCAAGTGGTGTCTTCTGGAGTTGTATCTTTCCACTGTACTAGCACTTCCTTAATGGCTGTCTGATGTAGGCGATGCTCACGCTGGTCCAAAACTGCTTCTGGCTATAGCCAAATGGATCCTTCTTTAGCTAACTCTGGAAGGTTGGTTTGAATTTGGCACTTAGCTCCAATCACCTTCTTTAAGCATGAAATGTGAAAAACAGGATGTAGCTTTGAATTGTTGGGAAAAGGTAACTGATAGGTGACTTGTCCCACATGCTTGAGTACAGTATAAGGACCATAAAATTTGGGCACTATCTTCTGACAATGCTCGACCTTGAGGGAAGTTTTCTTGTAAGGTTGCAGTCGAAGAAACACCTAATCCCCTTCTACAAATTAACGTTCAGAGCGACCTTGATATTCTTGTTTCTTCATGTGATTCTGTTCCATGACCAAATTCTCTTTGAGGATATGGAAAATAGCCTCTCGAGCTATGAGTGTTAGTTCAACTGCCTAGACCTTCAAGGCACTTGGTAAGTATGAGAGAACTGAAGGTGGCTTCTATCCATATGCTGCTTCAAAAGGAGTCATGCGTGTAGCTATATGGTATGAAGTGTTGTAGCACCATTAAGGTAGGGGTAACCATTGAGCCCACTGATTTTGCTTTTCCAAGGAAAAACACCTCAAATATGTTTCCAAACATTTGTTGACAAATTCCATTTGGCCATCAGTATAGGGATGATAAGTTGTACTGAGATGCAATTCAGTGCCTTGTATCTTGAAGAGTTCTTGCCAAAAATTGCTTGTGAAAGTTGGGTCATGATCAGAAACAATAGAGTGCAGCATGTCATGAAGATTGAAGACCTGATCCATGAAGATTTGAGCCACCATGGATGCTGTAAATGGGTGTTGAAGGGCACAAAAATGAGCATACTTGGAAAGGTTCTCAACAACCACCATGATGATGGATTTATTTCTCAATTTGGGTAATCTGGTCATAAAATTCATAGAGATATCCTTCCAAATAGTAGGTGGAATCAGGAGCAGTTGTAGTGTTCCTGAAAATTTGACTATTTCTCCCTTGTTGCATTGACACACATCACATTCAACTACAAAATTATGAATGTCCTGTTTAATACCATCCCAGAAAAAGGAACGTTTGACCCTGTCATAGTTTTTGGTGAACCTAGAGTGCCCTACTGTGGGTGTAGCATGAAGCTCAGAAAGTACCATGGATTTAAGATTTGGTTGTTTACTTAAATACAAACGACCTTTGTATCTATCTTCTTAATGGAACCAAGAGTATCCTGGAGAAGTTGGAGCCTTGAACTACAATTGGTGGATCAACTGTGAACTTTTGGGATCTTGTAGCCATTCTTGGCGAATGTCTTGGAGCCAATCTGGTACAATGAATGAAAGAGGAAAAAAGGATCCTTCATATTCATATTTTCAGGAAAGTGCATCTACAACCACTTTGTCTTTTCCTTTGTTATAAATGATCTCATAATCATATCCAAAGAGTTTAGTCACCCATTTTTTTTTGTTTTGGGGAGGAAATGCATTGTTCCAGAAAATACTTGAGGCTTTGATGGTATGTCTTAATTTGGAAATGTTTCCCCAATAGATAAGGACGCCATAGATCCATGGCATGCAGAATAGCCAACATTTCATTTTCATAGATGGATTTTCCCAGATTTATTTCAAATAGTTGCTTGTTGGTAAAGGCCAAAGTTCAACCCTCTTGCATAAGGACAACACCAATTCCTTTCCCTGAGGCATCACATTCCAACACAAAGGTCTTTGTGAAATTAGGAAGGGCGAGAATTGGAGTGGTGAACATGGCCATCTTCAAGGTCTGAAAAGCTTGAGCAACGACTGGAGTCCAAGTGAAAGAGTTATTTTTTAGGAGAGTAGTGAGAGGTGTTGCAATCTTCCCATAATTCTTAACAAACTTGCAATAATACCCTGTTAAGCCTAGAAATCCACGCAAGCTCTTAATAGTCTTTGGGTGAGGCCAATCTTGCATAGCTTCAATCTTTTTAGGATCCACCCTGACACCATCTTTTCCAACCAGATGACCCAAGTATTCTACTTCTGAGGTGCCAAAATCACATTTAGACTCTTTCAGGAAAAGTTGGTGTTGAGAGAGTAGATGGAGAACTCAATCCACATGAGCAAGATGGTATGTCTAGGTTTTTCTATAGATGAGGATATCATCAAATAAAACTAAGACAAAATGGAGGAGAAAAGGACAAAAGACATGATTCGTGGGGCTTTGGAAGGTGGAGGGAGCATTACACAAGCCAACGGGCATGACCAAGAACTCATAGTGGTCCTCATGAGTTCTAAAGGAAGTCTTGGGAATGTCTGCCTCTTTCATACATATCTGGTGGTAGCCTGAACGAAGATCCAGTTTAGTGAATAATTGGGCACCACTCAATTCATATAGGAGGTCATCAATGACATGAAAGGGGAATTTGTCTTTGATGGTAAGTTTTTTGAGGGCACAAAAGTCAGAATACATTCACCAAGAACCTTATTTCTTTAGGACCATGACTGCAAGAGATGAGTAGGGGCTCATACTAGGGTAGATAATGCCTTCATTAAGGAGTTTCTGGACCATTTTCTCAATTTTATTTTTTTGGGAAAAGGGGTGATGATATGGATGGATATTGGGAGGAAGGCTTCCAGGTACAAGGGGAATGGTATGATCATGAACACCATGGGAAGGAGGGAGGCCTTGGGGAGTGGAAAATACCAATTGATGTTTAGAAAGGATGGCTTGGAGGTCTTATGGTACCGAGGGTGTCTTTGTTACTTGTATGGCATGGACTTGGGCGATAACACCAGAATGATCCTTTTTGAGAAGCTTTTCCATGTGATGGGAATGAATGTTCTCAATTGGACTGGTGGTGATGCCTTGGAACTTATATTGGTGGCCCTCTTGGTTGATTTTCATGGTTATGTCTTTAAAATCCATGAGAATGTGACCCAAAGTCCTTAGCCAATCTGCACCCAACACAATGTCACAACATCCCATGTTGATAAGAAACATATGGGATTTTAGGTGGAAGTCACCAATTTGGAGACACACATTTTCACAATGCCCTCCACATTTCATGGAACCACCATTGACAATCATGATTTGGAAATTATTGATGGCATGGATGTAGCAATGAGTTTCTTGGGCAATGCGACGATGAATAAAATTATGGGTGCTGCCACTATCAACTATAATGATGACCTTCTGATGCTTGATGTAACTGATTAGCTTGAGGGTTTGGGGAGCGAAGAAGCCAGTGAAAGAATTGAGGGAAATGACTAGTTCTACTTCGGGAGGGTCTGAGGGAGGGGTTATGTCAGTGGATTCAGGTGGCTCAGACGCAGAGGGAGTTTCTTCATCTTCTTCCGAAATCTACTCTGAGATGGACATAAAAATATTTTGTTCTTTACACTTGTGGCCTGGGAAATATTTGTCATCACAGTTATAACAAAGGCCTTTGAGTTGGCATTCAACCATTTCAGTCCTAGTCAATTTTTGGATCTTTAGTGGAGTAGAGGGAGTAGTGGGATTTACTTGTTTAGGGTTAGGAATAAAGGAGGATTTGTAGTTTTGAGCATATACAACCTATTGTTCTTCTTTATCTCTTTTGGTAGCCTCCACCCAACTCTTAGGCAGAGCCATTAGGACATGGGCCTGAATTTCATCCTTGAGGCTGCTGATAAAACACTCTTGGAAAAAGGCATCAGACATGCCCTCTGTTCTAAAATCCAGGCCCTCAAAGGCAGCTATAAATTATTCCATTGTTCCTAATTGTTTCATCTTTGTCAAATGGCCCAAATGGTTGGTGTCAATGTCAAAGCGTTCATAAATCTCTGCCACAAAGTGTGTCCAAGCAATATACCCTTGACGAGAAGTTTTTATCCATTGCCACCATTGCCAATGTTCTTGATCTAGATGGAGAACACCATACCGGAGTTTGGTGAAGTCATATATAATGCCATATAAAGAGAAGTAATGTTCCATTTGGGTTACCCAACCAATGGGGTCTGAGCCATCAAATTTGGTCAGATCCACCCGCGGAAGGCATAGGTCACGTTGAAAGTGATGGTTCTGTAAGGTATGGGAATGAAAGGAATGGTTACCTTCAGTATGTGGAGGTGAGGGAGAGGAAGGGTTATCTGTAGGGATATGCAGTTTGGTGCAGAGTGTCAAAAATACTGATTCAAGCTGGGTGGTGAGGTCTTGTTTGATTTCCCCATTAAGGATTGCATGGTTCTATTGATGGTGGAAACATTGGAACTGAGTTGTTTCACTTTGTGTTGGGTCTCAATGAGACCATATTGCAAGGTGTTGAAGTGATATACCAAGTCTTGGCTATGATTATGGGCCATGAGGATGAAGAAACTAAAAAGGGGCGGGCGGGGTAAACAATTTTGGCGAAAAAAATGATATGGATGAATGTGATAAGGGCGAAGAGATGAATCCAGTGGAATAGGTCTCAAATAATGGTAAAACAATTTCCCGATTTTTTTTTTTTTTTTACAGAGTTATACTCCAGTCTGAAGAATACTACAGAGAGGAAATGCCCAAATGTTCAACCAGAAAGAAATGTGTATTTACTTGGCAACTTGAACATAGTTGCGTGGCAATAGATCTTGTCTGTTTTAATTTGTTTATTTTTCTGTCCCCTAAGGGTTAGGTATTAAAGTGTTCTATAGACAAGGGTTTTTCATGTGCTATAGCTCTTTGATATATGTGTGAGTTCCAATGGTAGTACTCATCCCAATATCTCAGGGAACTAACTAAGGAGGATAGACCGTACCCTTAGCCATACTACCCGACTACTCAGGTACTAGAGAATATCTTCCCTAGTGTTTTTATCAGTGACACTATATCAGTCAACTGGCTAATTTGTTTATCTAAAGAGGGATTCAGGTAATCTAGGCCGATCCATACATAGGTGTTGTCTGATGCGCTAGCACTTGAAGGGGTACCAACATGGGTTACAAGGGTGGCCAACAAATGTGCACTTAAGTACCACTTGTATTTCCTACGTGTATGAATCCCTCAACCATGGGTTTATGTACATAATGACATATCTCTATGGCTTAAAGATGTTGGAGTACGTCTCTACCCTAAAAAAAAATTACCCCACACTTTCTATCGAGGAAAGTACTCTGATACAACTTGTAATATACCAGATATAAAATTTATGCAGAACTAAAATAAAATGCTAGTAATGGCAGAATAACAAAAATATAACCAGAACATTCACCACTATAACACTGAAATGATATAAGAATAACAACAGAAATAACATTTTGAATCTAAAAGCAATGTTCATGGACCTCTTCGAGGGGGCAACCTCTAGCTGAGAAGATCTCTATTACAATAATATCCAAGCTAGGGTTCTCATACCCTCGACTCCTATTTATACTAAAAAGAAGCATCTAGAGGAAGATCCTTCTAGAAGCAGAAGCTTCTATTAGGTCTTCTTACATCCATCTTATTCTATTTTATTGAAAGGCCTTATTAATATTGACCTTTATTACATCCGAATATATTGTTCTACCTATGTGCGGGTTAGGACCCTAACAAAGTGATTGTAAGAAGCTTGTGTGCAGACTGTGTAAGAAGGCTTGTGCTGTGACCTAACTCAGGGAGGGAGGATCTAGCGAGGTGCATGCAGATCTCCTATCCTATGAGGAGTAGGATTTTTGGGCTCTGGGCTTGTAGAATATTGACATAAAATAATAAAACTGAGAAGAGTTGGTGGACGTAGCCCCACACTGGGGTGAGACATGTATATCCTGTGTTATGGTTTCTTTGTGCATTATGGTTGTTATATTGTTTAAGCTTAGTACAATAAAAAAAAATTAGATGAATATTGTATGATAGATTAAGTGCTTAGTGAAGTGAATGAATTCTAGATCTGATCTCTGTCCATATGCTAAGTGCTTAGATGTGTTATATCTGGTTGAATATTGTGTTGTTCTATAATTAGGGTTTGGATCTGTGATGTGAATAAGGGTTAAATACTGATGAATTCTAATTGCTAAGTGCTTTGTTAGAGTGGTGTAATCACAAGTCTGTGTCCCAGCTAGGTTGTAGACATTTGAGTCCTACAACCACCCCTGCCTCTACCTCAGGTGAGACTTCATATGCTTCACAGGAGTTGCCGAAAGGGATGGTAGTTAGAATTTTGTTGTTGTGTTATTGAAGTGTTGAAACCTAGGTTTGTCCCTATGCCAACATGCAGTTGGGTTGTTATTGGTAGGTTCGGGGGTCCCTGACTACCCCCTACCGTTCTTGAGGATGCCGAAGCTTGAGCCATTTCTTTCTCTAATGGAAAAAGGTTCGTCATCACAATAGGCTATTTATGCACCAATAGGTTCTAAGATTTCACAAGCCAAGGGCACAAATGAGTCAGGTGGTCTTCTATGCAAATATTACACTGATAGTTTGACTTCTTCTTCTTCGTTTTGCCCCTGCCAACATTATTGGTAGCCTTTTTATCCCCTTTACCCTTTTTTTTCCATTGTTTCTTCTTTCCCTCAGGCTGCTGGTTGGCCTTAGGGTTCTTTGACTTCACACTGTGTATGCCTAATGTTTGGGTAGGGGGAACAACCGAAATCAGATTTTGGTTGGCCATAGTCTATTTTATCGACAATTGTTGCAACTGATTCGACAATGGGTCCGTGGAATTGTTTTTTGTTTAGCCCACAATACCATCAGCATGGGGTCCATACTTTTTCTTAGCCTTATAGAGAATAAAATGCAGTACATATGGAAAAATATCATAGAGAATTCTAGACTGAGAGTATATCATTTCAAGCTGCTACGCTCTCATAATCGCCTCCTCTTCTGAAAACACTCTGGAAGTTGCTATGTCTTTGGATATGCAGGGAACCAAATACTTCAAGAAGCACTTAAGCAATAAAGAAGGAGGGATATGGAACTTAAATAAGCTCTTTCAACACTGCCATTCTCAGATATGATCAGATATGTGGTCGGCCTTGGTTTGATCGAAGTTGGCCATCAATTCGATGCCAGAATCGTATCTCACAGGTAACTGGAAATGGTTCAAGAAGACCATTGCCAAGTTGTTGAAGTAAGAGTACCTTGAGCAGTCGAGCTCAATATACCATTTCACAACACCCACTATAAGAGTGCATTGAAAAAGGAACAACTGGATGGAGTTGTCCCTCAATGAGTTTGACGAGCACCATAAATGAAAAGTCGTCACATGATCACATGGATCCTCGCTAGGCTTGCCTTCAAATTTCAGAATATCTGAGGGACACTTAGTCGACATGGGGGGGCATCGTGGATCATGAAAAATTGGGTCATTCAGTAATATCAACAAGTCTAGAAGATGTACCGTTTCCAGAAATGGTAGTTTTGGTTGTGAACTATTTACATGCAAAGAGGGTCCTAGAGTTTGATTGGCACTAGGTTGCCAGGAAAAGATGGATTGCTGGCCAAGTTTCTAGTAAAAAACATGGCCTTGACCGACATACAAAAACTACATCTATTGGGGTATCATTGGCTGACTCCCATAGTTGGACGACATAGCTTGTGTGGGGATTTCTCCCTACATTATGTTCCAAGGATTTTGGAAGAGGATTCCCCTAGCCGATCTGACATGCATTGGTACGGAGCCTTGCCTAAGGTTCGATTGAGAATGGAAAGGGTTTCCTTTTATCTACATCCCTTGTGATGGAAATGATCCCTGCCAAGGATTCCAAATACCTTGTGTGGAGAAAACTCCAATTGTCGCTCCTTGTGAAGGAATAGTACCCTACACCAGGTTATGTAGCCCAAAAATGGGGTTGCCCCCAGCTGAAGAAAAAGCATTGTTTCCAAATGTTCCAAACAAAGAGAACGACATAGATCCCATCAACGTTGTATAAGATGAAGGTCCTAAAATACCTCCACCAAACAAGCTATAATTAGCATTTGGCTCGATTGGTTGCTGAAAAGAACCACAAAGTGAAGGGGACAAAGGAGGTATATGACCCCCACCATAAGGGATAACATTAAATGGGATTGAAGCACCCCTAGTTGACCCTTACATGAGAGCATTTGATCTCCCTGCCCCCATGCCCATGGTCTATAAGATAGAGTAGGTAAGAACCGAGTTTGAATCAAATCTAGGAATCCCATATGAGAAGGGAGGGCCCGTCGCACTTTGAGTAAATAGAGTGGTGGTCGATGCCAATAATGGTATCAAACCACTACTCGAAGTAGAGGGAGTCGAGACCACTGTGGTCTGGACTGGATAAGGTGGGAGAGGAGGTAGGGTGCCCCCTGCGGTAGTAGTCGTAACGGGAGTATGAGGACTCACGGATGAAGTAGCAACATTCGCTTCCATTTCCACTTGTAAGACTAGATGGTGCTCAAAAGGTGTCACCTCAGGAGGGACAAATTCAATCAAGATCGACATCGACGAGTTAGTAATCAGAGGGTTGGATGCCCTGAGAGATTTATCCTCAAGGTCAGAAATGGTTGGTTCCTCCAGAGTCGAATAGTCTACTTGCGGTACAGGCTCGGGCACAGTTTCCTGCAACATGGTTTCTTAGAATGAACCTTCTTGGTCAAGTCTTCGCCATAACAGTGGCACAGGTGGCTCCAATGTAACCAAAGACAGGCCCTAAAGCCTTCACGACCATTGGAGTTGTTGAACCTCCACCTTTTGAAATGATCAACCGACACAGTAAGTATTAACTAGTGTTTGAACACCAAGAACACACTAAATTTTTTTCTAAAGACAAATCAAGAAGTCGATTATCTAGTAGGAAGGATAGTTACATCAATAAACACTAGAGAAACTAATCATTTTAAGTGCAACTTGAACATGGAAGAACCCTCCGGGTATACTCTACGAAGCACGATCTGATGTCTTACCCAGGTACCAGAGTATACCCCTGCTGTCATCCATGTAAGTCCCTAGAAAATGGGAAACTAGGTTGCCAGCTCACAGTCAGTCACTAGGCGGGTATAGTCGACAGTTGGGTATATCGTAATGAGAAGGCTAACAAGTCTAAAGCCTATCAAGGGTATCAAAATAAAATGTTCTGAAAGACAACAGAGGATCTCAAACGAATTCAAGGTCCATGAAGATTCATAGGTAAATGTAGTCAGTATAAATATTGAGACATACCCTCAATATATGTTCCCCATTACGTTCAGTCTAACTTTGGAGGGGTTATCTCCATTGCAATTCCTCACACGACCTCCTGGTTATCCCCTATGTTAGAGGGGGTTCCTTTATAATTTTATGACATTGGGGTTAAGCACTCCATAACTCAGGCTCCAATGTTTGATTTAACGACCTTGAAGAGTTTCATCTCCAAACCTAATTCAAGGCCCTAAAACCGTAAACTAGTTTGTGAACCCTACAAACAAAAAAGTCTATTGTATTTTATATTTAGCGTTCCTTTTAAAGGCTTGATTTACTCACAAGGTAAGGTAGTGAAACTAATGGTGTTATAAAGCGATGAAAAGGAGGAGAAAATTAAATCACTTGAAAGAAAAATTACTTTGAATTTAAATGCAAAGCTTTGTAACTAACTCTTTGTAAACTCAACTTTTCTTAACTAACATTTCAAGATCTTTGTAAAGAAAACCTAAAAATTTCTTTCACTTGACTACAAGCTACTTAAGTTTCAAGAAATCAAGAAGAAATTTAAAGAAAGACTCTTTTACCTTTTTGCAAATAACCAACTCTAACTACTTTACTAAACTGAAATGAAAATCTTTTTTTTTTGAAATGCTTTAAAGAGAAAAATTGAAGTAAATTTTTTTATTTTTTCAAAGCAAGTAAAAAGGATAAAAAGACTAAAACAAGACTAGAAAAGACCTTTAGACTACTACGGATCATAGGGATTCAATCAAGAAACCAAGAAGGAAGATCTACAACTCAACATCTTGCTTAAAACCTATTTAGGGTAAACACAAGAAGACTAAGTAAACAAGTAAACTAGAACCTATACCCAGGCTATGGCCACAAAAAGAGACTATGGACTGATCCAAAAAATCCCTAAGAAGTGTGAACTTCAATCAATAAAGAGGCAAAATCCCTCTTTTTTAAAAAAAATCATGAAACAGAGATGCAGGCTATTGCATCAACAACCTGCGTATGTACGTGGGATGTTTACTAAGTAGAGCATGTATGTATGTGGGCTAACCCAAGACAAGGCACATACACTTCTGTATCTCTTCAAAAAATTAAAAGACCAGGCAGTATTACATGGAATGGACAGCTTGTATGCACCCTGGAGGTGACCAGAATACCTTGAAAAACTCAAAAAACTTGAAAGAAACTTGAAAGGAAAACAAACCAATCAAACAATCAAAAATCCCCTAAAAAACCTAGAGGCACTCCCCAATATGGTTGCCAGTTCTTCTAGTGGGAACCCCCCCCCTTTAAATACAATAAGGTTTAATATGTAGAAAGAGAGAATAACCATCTAAAAGTTAATCTATTTTACGCTACCTCCAAACATAACAAAACTAATATAAAGAAAGAAAATAAGATAAGAGATCAGGTAACTATACCTTTGATCCCACATCTAGTGATGATCTCCTCAAGATTGGAAGTTCCACTAACTACATGTCTCCTCCCAAGGCTGATCTGCATCCAAGTATAGGCAAACAAGAACTAAAATCATGATATTTTATTCATGAGTTAGGGTTAGATATTAAATGCTAAGTATAAATCAATGAAAATACTCAAAGCATCATCATTTGGGATAGGAAAATGTGATTCTTTTATTCATCATACAAAGATTACAATTTACAATCTGTGTTGGCCACCATTCCACGAACTTGGTCCGGGCTCCTCTTTACCATGCTCCATGCGCACCTTGAATGGAATTCTTCTCTCAACCTTTTGATCACCTCTATGGAAGGGAATGGGTTGAATGGAGGAAGAAGGGGATGATGAGGGAATGCTAAGGCAATATCTCACAAAAGGAAACAATATCTTGGGCAAGGAGGGGAAGTGAAATTAGGTAGAGTTTCATTATTCTTATGGTTTTATGTGAAATGAGACCCCAACACCTCCTTTTATATGAAAAAAGGATGGTTATTCGTCTGGGTGACAGGTTATAGCAAGTGGATTAGTTTGGAAACTTCCAATAGCTCGTGAATTTCAACGAATTCCTTGCAACGTTTTAATTTTTGTAATTTTTTCAAGTATACGCAGGTTGTAATGGTGCAACAAGCATATGTATGTGAGATGTAGTGGTGAAACAAGCATATGTACATGGGATATAATGGTGAAAGGCACATACAACTTCTAAAAAATGGTTTTTTAAGAAGAGCTTCTCAACAGTTCTTTGGAAAAAAATGCAAGAGGGGCAATGCCATGTATGCATGAGTAGGGCATTTTAGGGCTATAACATGCCTCCTCTGCTTTTCCCTCCAAACCACTAAAATAAACTATAGATCGATAGATATGAGGATGGTAAGCAACTATGATGAGTCTCTTCAGTCGTTGAGAGTGATTTAACCCTCTGAATCACTAGCTCTACTATTGACAGTGTACCCTCCTTCAGGAAATTCATCCAATGACCACGATAAATAAATATGTAGGAGAAAACAACTAGTAATAGTTGATAAAGGGAACTCTAGGCTTGGAAAACCCTTCAGGAAATAATTTCTCCCCATATCTCCTTTCTTCTACTCAAATCAAATTTATCTTCTTCCAACAATGCACCCCACCTGCAGAAATCCTCTTGATATACACCCTGCCTCTTTCTTCCACTGTAGAAACCAACCTGTATATGAATAAAATGGTAAGGGATGAATCTTTTAGCTTCTTGGCCAAGCTTGGACCATGAACATAGGGATATTTCACCTCCTTGCTAGTCTCTAGGGTTTGTTTACTCAAAACCCTCAAAACGTAAGTTGCATAGCTCGAGAAGTAATAAGAGAAAATGACATGAATCCTTGAGTGTGGCGCCCTCCTATTTATTTTATACCTCCATCCTCTAATTTTCAGTTGAGTTACTTTATTTTATTTTCTAAAATTATTACTCTATTTTCTCCTTAAGTCAAACAACCCTTTTTTTTCTTTTTAAAAGTCACTTTAATAATATAACATTAAGGTCCTCAATGACATTTTAGTGACTCCTAACCCCTTTTACCCATGGGACTATAGTCTATAGGGGTGACTAGGCTACTAAGTCCTTTAATGTTCTTTTCAAGGAGAGGGGAAAATTACATTCATCAGCTCACATGTCTTGGGATGTCTAGTCTTCCACCGTCTCACATCTTCAAAATGCTATCATTTCTTTGGGAAGCATGACTAGACTCAACTAGGGAAAAATAGTTACTAGAACGAAAAAAATTATTTCCTATTCATTTAGAATATATAAGCTAAACACTTGCTATAGAAATTTTGGCAACAAACTTCGAGGCTATAGAACTTGTTTTGTCTTCTAGGGAAGGGTGCAGATATTCAAGGGTAGATTCTTCCCTGCATTAGAAGGAAGAAAAAAAATAGGTGTGTAAATATGAACTTCTTTCCAATCTTTTAGACAGTAGCTCACTTACCATTCATCCATCGACAAAATTTATTTTGAATTCATAAGTCGTTGTCAGAGAAGTCATGACATTCCTAGATAATGTGGAAAATGTGACTTATAGTGATATGAATTAGGCCTAACAATGTCTATGGATTCCATTATCTATATTCCTTTTTGTTATCTTATGTTCGTTTCATCTTATTAAACACTCATGTTGATTATTGGTTATAGGATTTTGCTACAATACTGAATTTGACACTCACTGGTATCAACATGTGGGTGACTACTGTGAACGAAGATCCACTACATATCCTTGTGCCAAGAGAAAACTTTATTATGGTTGTGGTCCGTTAGGATTAACTTGGTGCATTTCTCTTAAACTCCATGTAATTTAATCTTTGCATGCAAGTTCACTTTTCTGAAATCCAAGTCGAGCTTTCATGATTGGTGTTATTAATTTTTTCAAGTTTTATGTGGGAAATAAAACTACAAAGTTGCTAGAAAATATCTTAAATTGGACTTAATTAGGAAACTAGACATACTATTTAAAAAATCACAATATCTTTTGAAGCAACAATATGGTCACATTGGATGATCAATTATAATTTCCACAACGACATTGTTTCTAGACAAGGCTTTGGAGTATCTCTGAAAGGTCTTAAAATCCAGGCATGCAATAACTCTTCCCATATCAAGTCTATTGTGGATAACTATGAGCAATATTGTAATTTTTTTCATGTAGAAAATGGGTTGAACTTGGGAAGCTGTAATTCATAATTAGCAACCCCAATGTTTTCCCATTGGAAAAATATCCCTCTAGGAGGAAGCAAAAATCCAAAGAACCTAAATCCTAAAAGAAATTCCAAAAACCTAATTCCTATATTATTAGGAAGCATTGTGGTAACAACTCCAATATCTTTCTTGTGAACTATAATTACTCTTAGAATCAAAGTTTCCCGATTCACTTACTTATCATAGGAATGCTAATCAAAATTGATGGTGATTGTGGTATAGAAACACCTGATGTTGGAAAACTATTAATAGTTGGAGGTTGTGCCACATGCATGCATGGTTTATGCGTACCTTGAGGATGAGTAAATAATCTAAGAACCACTTTAGTGTGATAAATTGAACACAATTAAATATTTATACAATTTAATTGGAATAAGTTCTTTGGATTTTCCCTTTTAGGATGCAGCCTATGAGATTTCAATGATGGGAAAAGTTTACATACAATCTTTCAAATTTACTGACTGAACCTTACATGATTCTTTCTAAATGTAGTGTAAATATGGAAAACTATATCAAAGTTAAAAGAAACTTATCCTAATTTATATATGAGGGGAAATTAACCCTTATTCATCTCACTAGATGACCCAACCCAAATAATTTCCAAAGTGAGAAGTCTAGATAGATGGAATTGTTTAATTATTAGTGAGTGGAAAGCAACATTTATTCATCTCATTAGATTAACCAACCCAAATATTTTTCAAGAGAAAGAAATCTGGAGGGATGTCAGTGCTTACCTGATTATCATTTTCTTGTTCAACAGTTTATTTTGTACTTTCAAATGTGAATTCTTTGTCCATAGACCACATCATTTTTTGTTGTTGTACACTTTCTTGTGGATTATATTGAGAATCCAATGCAACATATTCTCTTTGTCACTTTGAACTACCCTCTGTTTTGGGAAATTGAGTAGTTTTTTCATTTCAACTCTTTGAGTTTTCCAAATTTGGAAGAACATTTGATATTGTAGGCCTCATTTAAAAAATAGTAGGATTTGAAACAAAATGGGCCGCTATTTGAGTTTGGAAAAAACCTTGTGCTAAATTTGTTTGAATGAGATAACTTTCCCCACAAATGTTTGGGTGTCTTTATAAGAACCAAGAGGAACAAATATATATGGTCCAATGTTATAAGCATGAACACTCTGATATCTAACATTGTAAAGTGTAGCATTCATTGACTCACTAAGTATTTATGTCTTTGTCCATATAACCCTTCTCATTGTTATTACATGCATGCTAATATACACTTAAAATAATGTCTTTCCTGGTCTGATTGCACACTAGGTACCTCTTTTTCTTATTCTTAGATGTACAAGTTTCAGTCTCCACTTGTATGACCTGACTAACCCATCACCATCAATGGGTTACAAACAGGTCACATGTTTCACGACCACCACTTTAGTGAAATGGATTTGTATGCATTGGGTGGAATACCAGATGGCTAGTGAGTTGAGTATCACTCGATTTGAATTCTTTTATAACATGTATGGACCCATCCGAGAAATATTTCTAGGATACATTCCAATTAAAAATTATATGAAACTCCGACTCTTTTCTTACTTTGTTCTAATCCAACAACACCATTTGATCCATCGCCTATTCCAGTGCATTTGTCTGACTGATTGTTTAGAGTGTTCATCTTGACACCTTTATCCCTGGTAACATCAAATGTATTCACTTTATATCCCTGTTCTATATATATTTCCTACCTAGGATGATATCATAGACTAGTTTATGATATCTCGATACCTTGCTCACTTTCTTGTATTTAAAGAGTATCTCCAGTTAGATTCAATTTTATTTGCACACTCCTTGTAGTCGAATTGGTCAAGGTATCCATCCATGCATCATGCAAAAGTTTCATAGCCTTGGATCAATGAGTAACAACAAATGGAAATTCTAATAACATGTTGCATTCATTTTTTATGCAATGAGTGTTATGACAAATAACAATTATAATGATACATTGCATCCATAGTTTACTTTATAAAATTAGACGTTTAAATTTAATATGATTTTATATTAAATAATGTATAACAGATAACATTTTTTAGTTTGTAAGTTATAAAAAAATTACATCATAATGAAAATTCTTCCAAATAAAAATAAATAAATGTAATGAAAGAAGCCTCTATCATGGAAGAATTTTAAATTCAAGCAAATCTTGTTGCATATCTTTAGTTGTAATCCAAGTAAAAATCCAAGTACAATAGCTTATTTTTCATGATACAATTATTAATTCTCATGTTCTTCAGGTGGGTGAGCATAGACCTATTATGATCATCTCCAGAATTTTGAATGTGAGGAAGATGAGAAACTTATCACCTATATCATCTTAAAAGACAACCAATAATGCTCATTCATATGGAAATCCATACCAGGAGAGGCATTTCATAATAAATAAGCATTGCCTGCATATATAGAAAACATGTAATATGGGTAAACATTTGAACCCATCATTGTTCAATCTTAATTGATCATGTCAAGGTTGATCCACAAACTAGTCAACAACAATAAATTTGTGATTCTTATTTCTTTCAATGAGTGTCTTATTCCTGTTGAACCCTAAAGACATAATATTCATCATTATCATGACACAAGGACATCCTCCTAAGTCCCCATCCTCCTAGTCGGCATGGGATATGGTGTCTTCATATCGTCCTCCTAATTGTCTTCGACGAGCATACATACAACTAACCTATTCAGTTAATCGTTTGAAAAATGTGTTATGTATGTCATAAAATAATGTCAATCTCATGAGGTTAAAAGAGAAGGATGATTACAAACAAAATGACCTTTAAAATAAAAAATCAAAGCATAACTCTCACACGTTTAAAATATCAATGAATTTTATGATACACATATCAAATAATTTTGTGATACATTCACACTTTTATTTTACCATGTCATGTATTTCTTCACTAAATTTTATGATGTACACATGTATTTCTTCAGTTTATGTTTCATTGATGCTCTCAGTTTATTAGTTTACCAGGCCTTGAACTTCTTCACTAGAGTTCATGATGTTAGCATAATGATGTTATACATAAAAAATTTATGAACCCTTGATAACATCATGTATATATTTTATATATACACACACACTTTTTAAAAGTGTTTTTAAGAGAAAAATAGGTTAAACATGTATGAAACATGTCTTATTTTAAAATAAAAATGAGATTTATTTTGGATATATTATTGGGTAGCTTGAGTTTCACACCAGGGTTCCATCTAGTTATCTCATCCATGCTTGAAATTCCATCACTAGAGTAGTTAAGTCAACTAATGGAATATCTTCCTTGAAGCCAGGGACTTTCTTCTTTGCAACTAGTCTTGTTTCTTTTAAATATTCTTCCATCACCTTCATACATATACCAAGCATTCATTGATAAATCCCATAAGATTTCATAATTCCTCCAATATAAATACCATTGGTTCTCCAATGTATGGATCCAACCATCGCATGTATTACATGTGTATTAAGTAATCCTAAAGGTGTATAATCATGTAAGCATGATAAAACCTTGTCCATAGTGTGATCCCATACCCTATTCCTTTTCTATCTTGTGGATAGAGAGGTCATGCCTACAAAAAACTGCTTTCAAGGAAACATGCACATGATATTTATTATTTATCAAGGTATTTAATAGGACAACTCATTTGTCTATTCCTTCATCATTCATCACAAATTGTATGAGAAGTTTAATTCCCAATACACCACTTCTTGTTTGTGCTTCTGGGTGTGAGGGACAAAATATTGAGATGAGTCATAAGCCATCTCCAAGCTCTTACATAGTGTGAGAAAAAACTAATTCTCACATGTCTCAACATTGTGAGTTAAGTTTTTTATGATACTACATGGGATGTCAAATTTGTGGTCACCAATAATATGTGAGACATTACCACCATGCCAATAACTTGAGAGACATTGCTTCCATAGAACTTATATGAAGAAACATGAAAAGAATGAACCAATAACATACAAAAATATAAGATATAGAAATAAACCCATTCACCTTTCAAGGAAGCCATGGATCTCTAACTATGCTTATCATGAATGGAATAACTTCATGAGTAAACCACTAGAAATTTAACCTTAATAGATAATTAATACTAAATTCAACTCTAATATGATGAAAGGAGAACACACTTGGAGTTATTAAAGGACGATATCCTAGATGAGGAAATTATAGAAGTTGTACATATGACTATTTCTATCTTTACAATTTAGGTTGGGAATCCTCTATTGTATAACTTTGGGTGGCCATACTAAACCTATTTTCTATCTTTGAAAAATGTAACCACTTTGATTTTCTCTAGTGCTCCTCTTCCACCTCTTTGAAGGCATGCTAGTATATAATATATATTATTTTGTTTTGATAGTTTGTCCATGACCTGCCGAACTAGCCTTTGGCTTGAGAAACTGTAGCTTAGGGGCATCTAAGCTGTCAAAATCACCTGAGGATCACACCCAGCCTGAGCCACACAAACCCTTAACATGGATGGATTTTTTGTCCCTGCAGGTTTCGAACCGGTGAATTAACATCATGAAGTGACTTAACAACACACTCTGTCACCGACTATCCTATACCTTAGTGACTATTATATAATAATTTTATAAAAACTTAAACAAACATTAATGAATTCAAAACCTTTCTTTAAATTCCATCAATAAATAAATAATCTAATACAATATAAACTTATGTAGTCACTTAAATTATATTATATAACAATTTTATATCGTGCAATAAAAGAAGGATATAACATCACTTATCATAATTGTGGAGAAATTTTAGATTCAAAACCATGTTAGAGTTTAGAAAAGTTCCCAATGTTTTGAGTGGACACTCCACCTATCATTAAGGGATGTGGACAAAGTATAAAATATTAGAGAAGAGTAACACCAATGAGAATAAATAGAAAGGAGATTAAATTGTCCGTTTAAATCCAATTTTAAAACCCAAAAATGAAATATTTTAATATATTTTAGAGATTGGACATAAGTGATAAATAAATGTATAAATAATAATATAATAACATAATATAACAAATTATAAAAATATTAATAACCTAATAAAATATAAATGAAATATTGTATTATAATATGATACATAAATGGATAATCTTAAAATATTAAAGGATTGGACATAGTGTGAACAATGTTGAAATTTGATGTTCAACTTTGTTTATCAAACAAAGAAGTCATGACATTCCAATATTTTTACCACCCTTCAATTTAAGTTCACATAAACTATTAGCGTGTCAATTTTAGGTTCACAAAAATTTATGAATACAAAATGATATTAGATTGGAGGAGTATATATTTAGATCATCCACATACAAACCTTGATCTACAGACTTTAGCCATTGTAGAACTTTCTTGATGGTGGTGAAATGAGGTGGTTTAAAATAAGAATGAGAATAAATGTAGGATTCACGATTATTCCTCAAAGTGACAAGAATGAATTGTAGTTTACGTATGTAATATTTCTCTTATAAGTGCAATATGCACCTAACATGTGTAATTTCCATTCATTAGTTGGCGAGTTTTTCTTTGGAAAAAAATATTAAAGCACTAAGTTTTTTTTTAAAGTAAGAATTCTATATATTACCTTTCATGGAGAAAAATTACAGTATCATCAGTGATAATAGGGATTTGCTTGAGCTGAATTTACCTAAGGGGAAATCAATTCATCCTAGCTCTGTCTCTGTATTCAACACTTAAAGTTAAACACATCTTTTGGAATCACCCTGTGGGGAAACCGATTCAACCATATCTTCCATGAAAACTATAAAACAAAAAAAGAAATTATATAAAGTATTACAAAAATTGACTCTGATGAACTTCCAAAAGAATGGAATAGTTGATAGATTAAAACATGCATG